>OY987273.1:7276320-7361215 GCA_963920665.1 Straminergon stramineum | reverse complement strand
GGCCAAAATCCACTAACTTAAGTGGATGGCATGGAGGTTGAGGTTGAGGATCATCTTCTTCCTCCTCCTTGTTTACTTAGGGAAGCCGTCACTTTGGGAGGGGATAGCACTTTGCATGGAGAGTTTGGTAATGAATTTTTGAAAGTTTGTGTATCTTGTTTTTGTGTTTCCGAAAAGCTATCACTCATGAAGTTTGGAGTTAGTATGTGTAAGTTATGAGTTTGGGAGTGAAGTGTTGTGAAGTTGCCTCAAACTTTCAAGGAGAGTGATCTTTGAAAGGCTATGAAATGTGGACAGTACTTTGTATTTGAGTGAAACTTGGAGAGATTGTAGATGTTCATGTTAGCTTTCCAAAATGGGTTTATTTTCTTGATTTGAAGGTAGTATGAGAAAGTTATGGGCTTGAGAGTGAAAGGATGAAGGGATACTTTCGGGTTTTCAAGTGAGTGAGTTTTGAAAGGCTATGAAATGTGGACAGTACTTTGTATTTGAGTGAAACGTGGAGAGATTGTAGATGTTCATGTTAGCTTTCCAAAATGAGTTTATTTTCTTGATTTGTAGGTAGTATGTGAAAGTTATGGGCTTGAGAGTAAAATATAGGTGAGTTGCCTTTGAGTTGAGAAGGGTGAACTTTGACTGACCATAAAAGTCGGACAGTATCTTAGTTTTGAGTGAATTTTGGAGAGGTTGTAGAACTTTTTGTTATCTTTTCAAAGGCATATCACACTCTTAATTTGGAGTTGTATAGCAAACATGGCACTCAATCAACTAGCAGACACTTCTTCGAGGGGAGTTCATGAAGGATATGACTTTGTTTCTACAATTTTTTATCATACATGGGGTATATTGAGACTCCATGACATCTTTGGAGGGGTGTATGGAAGGGTGATAGTATTTTGGTTCATATGGCATCATTGGGGGGGATTTATATTTATGTTTGTGACTTTGGCCACGAGATCTTCCATTATTTGAACCACATCTAGTTGCAGCTAGAAGCCCCGCGTTTTCCCAAGGCAAGGCCTCTTTACACGACAACAGTGCCTTTAAAACACTGGAATGGAAATCCGGCAAGGAGTGGCGTGGGTGCCAGTTCAGAATACCAGGGTGGGTTCTGTATGGAGATAAGCAACTACCAGCGAAAAAATCCCCATTCTACTCTTCGAAACGTCTACGAAATCCTAGGATCAATCTAGTGAACGACTAACAATCCCCCATCGGTTCCGGTTTGTGTTGATCTGTCATCGTAGTGGAGAAGACTAGTTATAGCTTTGAGTGACCTGCCTTCCAGATTAGCCATCCGGGAAGTTGTGAAAGTGTTTCTTGGTCCAATTTAGTGCAACATTTGGTCTAAGTGTATTTTGTGTAGTTTAGAGAGAGAAGAGAGAGTGAGGAATACGAGTAGTGAGTCCCTACCCCTCTACAAGATCAAAGGCAGACCCTCTAAGGATAAAATAGAGGTACCAAAAACTAGTGTGTGTGAGAAGTGACGGATCCGGATTTCGGAATGGAGTGGATTTGGATTGGATTCCGAAAAGGTAGTAATCTGGAAAAGAGAGAAAAGAGGTGAATAGAGAGCTTAAGTTGGTAATATGGATAATCTTGGCTTGCAGCAATAGTCTAGAATCCCTTGGAACAATATTTCAAGTCATTTTACGATGTTTTGGTGTTGTAATGGTACTTACGCTCCACTGCGCAGACGACATGCCCACTCCCATATTTCTCTTTCCATCCTTCTCCTCTATCTGTTTTGGCTTCCACGTACACCTATCTATCATTTTCTATGTATTCAACTTTTGTCGTTCAAGTTTTGTGAAGACTTTGTAGACTCGTGGATTTTTTTGTTGTTTAGTCACATTCTATCGCCAAGGGTTGTATCGCATAGGGTTTTGTGTGACTCATTCTACTTTGTTTGTAGACATCCAATGTTCTTCATTGAATTGGTTTCAAGGCTTGTTGATATCTATGCTTTCTTTTCTAGATAATGGTAGTTCATAGGTGCATTGTTATCTTCTTTGTAGATGATGTTCTTGTGCATTGTATTTTGCACATTGCAATGCATTTTCCATTTCGTTTCATTATTTAATAAATTCATACTAGCAATCTAAATGTCTATCCATTTTTGTTGCAAGAAATTTTGGATGTCTTGTTAATAGACATCCTCTTGAACATTTTGTAGTCTTCAATGCACCCAAAAATACAAAACAATGTAGCCCGACTCTATCTGAATGGTCATGTATATCAATGGCATCCATTTCATTCCATTCAGATCGATTCGAGCTGAAACGACAATATACATGTAACTGTATAATTTATATAACACTTGTAATTCTAATACATAGAGTAGAGACTTATGGTACATTTTAGATCGAATCAATCTATAATTTGCCTTCTTGGCTATGAAATATTATTGATTCTGACATTGATTCTATAGTTCAACTCTATTCGAGCTAAAGTGCACTATTGATATTCCAGATTGCAGTGAATATCGTGGATTTGAGTAATCTATATTTAGATTTGAATAATCCGAAAGCTTCATTGCAATAGTTTGTTTGGAATCAAAATGATATGCAAGAGATATGATCCTTTTTTGACAGAATTTCGCAAAAAAGAAACTCTTAATTAAATTGTTTCATATTCATATATATAATATTTTATTGTAGATTAGATCGTATCAAGCTAATCAAATCACATAGAATTGTTCATGACTACTATTAAATGACAATGATTTAGTTATGAGAATGAGACTATCAATTGAGTTAAATTGTTGCAAGATGAAATTCCACGTGTTGTGCTTTATATTGCAGTGCATTAAAGAGTTTTGACATGATTGTTTGAAATCTAAGTTGGCATAAATAAGAGTCAACATTGAAATACTTTGGGATCAACCTTGATAGGTGAATTAGCTTGATTTGAGCTGAATTGTTTTTGTTGTACATCTGACTTCATAGTGTTCTATATGCCTCAAAATTTCCATTTGATGTGCAAACAATATGAATTCCACTACCAACTCGGTCGTCAATATGAGCTCTTTAGATGACAAATTTCCACTTTTTGAGGGAATGAATGTAAGCACTCTAGAGTGTGAAGGACTTCTACACTGATTCTTGAATACTAATGCGTCACTTTGTACAACAATGAAGATCTCCTTGTTGGAGAAGGTACTTGCCACAGTGTCAACTCAAACCTCATCCTTGGTGCTAATGGTCCTCTTGGAGACACTCGTGTTGCAGTACACATTTCGAAGACATATTTTGAAGTCACTATAAGAATCCCATGTTTTGTATGATGTTTTAGAAGTCATGGAAGTACGTTTTTTTGAACAGAAGGGGCATCAACTGTAATGTCACCTTAAATCTGTCACAATTGTCATCGCTAAAAACGTCCAAAATCTAGAAAAACATTTTGTAATGTCAACTTGTTTGATGAAAACGAATGCAAAAAATGTGTGTTCCAAGCTTTCTAAAATACTCCATGTGTACGCCACATAGATTCCACCTTAGCTCCTCCTGGGCAAGTAGTGACATGTCAGATTTTTTTCATCCAACCTGGTGATGATGTGGCACATTTTCATGTTAATTGAGAATTTGAATATTATTATTTTTAAATCAATTATTTAAATATATATATATATATATTTAATTTCTAAAATAATCATTTAAATGAAAGTCCCCAAAAAATGAACAAGAAAAATTGTCAAATTCAACAAGAATTGACCATCTATCATTAAGAGAATTTTTGATGGCAAAGTCAAGTAAATACTTCGTGCATATTTTATAAGAATAAAAGGGGGAGAGGTCCTTGTTATATTGAAATCCGTTGTCTGTCCATGACAAAGGATATGGGATAATTCAAAGAAGGGAATTTGGTAGTACTATATGTAGATGCTGTTTTCAACATCTACATGTTATTTTTGACATTTGGATGTTATTTCTGACATCCACACATTGTTTCCGACATTTGCACATTTTTTCAAACAATTTACTTTGAACAAAAAATTTTCTTGACATTTCTCATGTGGGTTGTCATACTCCTACTACCCTACTTGTATAAAGAACTTCCCTTTTCATCTGCAGTGTACATCCATCCATTTCCTTTTTTTTCAAAACATGCCACATGGCTGCCCTTCCCTTATATTTTTCACATCTGATCTATATTTTACCTTAGCCCACGGTAACTTACAAAAATTTATCCACAGTGAATTCAAAACCCCTAGTTGATGTGGCACTTCTATGTTTGGGGGGATGTTCTAATAAACATGACCATGTTTTACTTACTGTCCAAAAAAACATACATGTCCCCTATGTCATCCACTTGTTTTTGGTTTGACATCCCCATGTCTTTCCTAACATCTAGTAGAAATCTACCTCCCATAAGCTCAGGATTTGTGATGCACTAATGTTGATGAAAACATGACTGTTTCGTCAAAACGCTACAAAAAAGGCAAGTTTCTTATAGTGAGTGGACATCCCCCAAGAGCAAGTGTAGTCGTTGATAGCTTGGCCTATTAAGCTAGTCCATTGCTATGGTGCAAGCCTTCATGACCATGACTCCCACGATAATTTCAACTGTCTACAAGTGAGTTTGTTGAACCCGCCTTCTTCAACATCTACTTGATCATATACAAGTTCCATCAGAAATCCCCCTCACGAGAGTTCTCTTAAATCAAAGGATCTTCTCACTCAAGAATCCATAAACACAGTGTCTAGCAAAATTTGTTGCAACTAGAATTGTGTTCAATCGTTTCCAAGGGAGAAGATTCGGGCATTCCTCAAATGGATGTACCATAATTCAACATTCAAGTATAGAGCCTTTATGAAGATTGATGTGCATAGACAAATTCATCGTGATTCACACGGGCGAAGGATGGAGATGATTGAAGGGATTAATGTGTGCATACAAGCATGGATGCATATTTCTCGGGGCCCAGAGGCCACATTTTATCAGTACCAAACTTACATGAAGGATGGTCGAGAAGTAAGGGCTCATGGTAATTTTGGATTGGTGAAGCCAAGGAAACACACTCAGCAAGCAACTACAACATTGAAGTACATACTGGAGAAAGAGGCAAATCACATGCCACATTGTACTCATACATTGAAGTCTGGGGACAAGGTCGTCTCCATAATTCTTTTGCCTACCTTTTAGTGGAAGGATCAAATTGAAAAAATCAATGAAGCCAATGCCACTTTTGGATTGAAGGAGGTCTCAACTTCAAACTTGAGCAAGACTAGATCAGCTAGGTTTCCAAAGTACGATGTGAAGAAGATAGGTGATAATTTTGCTCAGTGCTTTGTTTGTGACGAATTGTAGGATCTTAGAAAGGGTACTTTTCCTAGGTCTCACACTGCCTTGAAGTGGTCATGGAGATTGGACAAACATCTTGCCATTGCTTGTGCTCATAGGGAGTTGTACTATGCAAATCATTATTGATCGCATAATTTTCCACACGAGTGTCTTACGATTATACATGACAAGATGCATCATGCCAAAATTGCTTCTCTAGTCTTTTCCCTTGAGAGTAAAGAACTTGATGGCCTAGTGAAGTTGCATGTGTTTGTCACTAGGATGATTACGCATGGTTATGCAAATGTGCGCTATACACAATATGGCCTTGATTTGTTTCCCCAAGATTCAAACTACACCATTGGCTCCATGGCCAAACTATTGCAAGATTTAGAAGAGCCACCAAAGTCTTCTTCTTGGCAATTGTTTGTGAGGTCAAGGTCGACAAATTTGTTTGGTGTAGTGCTAAAGGGAGCTAAGATGTGCGAAGCATCTCTTCCTCCACCACCAATTACCTTAGTTCTAGTGACTCCGTTGCCACCCATTCTAAATGTGCAGATGGACGATGCCACGGGGGACAACAAGAATAGATATGTTTTTTGTTTTTCGTCTCTACTTGTTGCAAACAAGATCTTTCGTGAAGTGTATGTGAACTTCATAATTGTGGGTCATACACATGACGATATTGATGCACTATTTGGAAGATGGAGTATGTTGCTAAAGAAGGAGAACTTCCCCACAATTCCCTCACTCATGAAGTCATTCATGGATGTGGAATCCATTCCCACTATCCCTCACCTTATAGAGGGGTGCCCAATTTCAAGGGTTTTATTGTAGGTTCATTTGTGGACGGAGATGAGATACTTGTGGGACATACAAAGCCACAACAAGTGAAGTTCTACTTAGATTCCACAGGGTGTCCAGTCATGAAGTACAAACTCTTGTACATTGATGAGAACTAGTTAGGGGAGGATGGCAGAGGCATCAAGTTGTGGAAAGAAGATGCAGAAGGGCGAAGTTCGTGGCCTCGGGGAGTGCCATCGCCAATTCTACAGCGTCCCATGAGAAGCGTCAAAGATATTGTGAAAGGGATATCTGGATTTGTGAAGTACTAGGAGAAGTTGTGTAATGTAGATGTCATTGAGGAATACCGAAGGTGATGTGAGCATTTGGTTCACTATTGGCGTGATGTAACGGTAGCATTGCTAGAACTAGTACCTACCTCTATCGTTTTGAAGGATGGATTCTGCTCGACAACTCGTGTTCAAGTGACAGGAGTGGATGAAGTAGGAGAAGATGGTGAGGATTGTAAAGAATTTGGAGAGGATGATGCCTATGTTGGACCTTTGTGGGGTTGCCCACAACCATCCTTTAAGGTGGGTTAGGATCTCTTTGAAGGCTACTTTGTCGCAATTCGACCCACCGATGGTGACACTCGACTAGTTTGGATTGCAAGGGTGTGGTTTGATCCAAACTATAACCCTGAGAAGCAAAATTGTATTCTCATTCAATACTTTTGCACAACATTGAGGAGTCAAGATGTTCAAGACTTCTACATAGGATAGGACAGTGAAAGAGGTTTACGTTGGAAGGTTGATATAGCTGATCCACCTATTTGGGAAGAAACCAATGCTCTCATGACAGTGTGAAAGTCTCAAATTAAAAAGGATACTCGCCAATGTTTGCTCAAGATTACAACTACTCAAATTAAAATCATCAACCAAAGTTTGGCTTCATATACTTTTTCTTAAGTATAGCATTGGTTGGGTTGGGTCCGAATATATTGTTAGCTACATGTGATAGAGTGCTATTTGTTTTTTATATGTCTACAATATACTTTCACATTATTGTGAAGGATATTATTTTGTTTTCTTGTGAATAAGGGGTTGAGGACTTAGATTAGTAATTGTTTAACTATAGCTTACCATGAGTAGGATTGAGAGCTTTGATTTGTTTGTAGAGAGGACATGTTTGGGTGTTATACTTGTAACATACAAGTCAAAAGTGCAATATGTATACCGTATTAATATATTTTGTATGACTTTTTATATATACTTGGTTACAAAAGATGTGCATTTTTTGACCAAATACATACAATCCTTGTTTTAAAACATTATATTGATTGCATGACTCTCATTTTAATGGAAATTGCTACTTTGAATTAATTAATTAAGTGATCATCAAGTTGAATTTCAACCCACTCAATTCACAAATTGCACTTGCAAAGGTCAAACACTAATTTGACAGGGCCCAACTCTCCCATTTTAATGAATATGATTTTAGTCAAGCGATGTGAAGAAGAGGTTGGCGTGCATATAGGAAAGTACAATTTGAATTACATTCGAAGCTGTCGTACATTTGCAATGGAGCCTAAGTACCATTACAACACCAAAACATCATAAGATGACTCGAAATATTGTCCCAAGGGATTCTAAACTGTTGCTGCAAGCCAAGATTATCTGTATTACCAACTTAAGCTCTCTATTCACCTCTTTTTTCACTTTTCCGGATCACTACCTTTCCGGGATCCAATCGGATCCCCTCCTTTCTAGAATCTTGATTCGTCACTTTTCACACAAACTGGTTTTTGGTGCCTCTGTTTTACCCTCAAAGGATTTGCCTTTGATCTTGTAGAGGGGTAGGGACTCACCACTTGTATTCCTCACACTCTCTTCTCTCTCTAAACTACACAAAACAACCTTAGACCAAATGTTGCATTAGATCAGACCAAGAAACACTCTTACAACTTCCCAGATGGCCAATCCGGAAGGCAAGTCACTTAGAGCTGTAATTAGTCTTCTCCACTACAATGACAAATCAATAGAAACCGGAACCGATGGGGGGATTGTTAGTCATTCACTAGATTGATCCTAGGGTTTGGCAGACCTTCTGGGGAGAATAGGATGGGGATTTTTCTGTTGGTGGTTACTTATCTCCGCACATAACTCTCTTTGGTATTCCAGTCTTGCACCCACGCCACTCCTTGCCAAATTTCCATTCCAGTGTTTTAAAGGCACCGTGCACAATACCGTATTCACAAGCCTAAACTACATCACAAATGCTCCCTCCCAAATCAGATCTAGTCACCTCAGATCCAGATTCCTCCTTTTCTCCTCCTCTCTTACACTTCAATGCTCTTATAAACAAACACAAGAAAGATGGATATAAAACAGATTAATTCCCGAATGTCCACTTGGTAGCTCTGATTAAAGAAAGGATGACAAGATAACAACTATACGCACTAGGATGGAATGAGAGGGCAACAAACCTGCCCCTCACTTAAAAACCCCAAACAACTAAAGCCAAAGAGCCACCCAGAAATCCAAGTGACCAATCACAGACTTCCCGAGAAACTTGGAAAGTCAAATCCTACAAATCCGGAACTCAAGCCCACACCAGGAAACTCGGATCAAATTCAAAATTCAAATCCTAACTAATTAAAACCCTAACTACTTCGCCTTTCATGCCTTCTTCTGATTGCTCCCGCCTTGACTCAATGGTGCCTAGATGGATGCCCTTGTAGTTGCTTTCAGAGTCGCCTTCACCAAAGTCATCCTCAATGCTGTGTAGGTCTAAATCTTACGGATTTTCGGAGGTTAGTCTTCCTCTTCTTCTTCCTCCTTTGATCCGATTCAGTACTCCTCTTCTTCAAATTTCTCAATCTCAGTGACCTTCTTGTCTTCTTCTCCTAGAGAGGTGTCATCCAAAACAATGGTGGTCCTCTCCTACCTTGGTTGAGGCTACTATATGGGCTTGAAGTTTTCAAGATGAGTCCAGGTCGGATTCTTCAGTCTTCCAATCCGGTCCGTCAGGTCACTCCAGATAAGCAACTTAGGTGTCTGATGGGTTTCCTTCTTAGGAACACGAATCGTCAGAATTGGTGTCGAGATGGTAACTTTTGGTGGCGCCAGTTCTTGTGCTACGTCGAGGTTCTTGGGTGGCTCCTGAACTGTCTTTACACTTCCCCGGATGGTCTTCTCCAACTTAGTTGAGAAGGGTTCCGTTGAATGCCAGAGAGTCTCCCTAGAAACTTCCAGTCTTGACAGAAGTGGTAGTGATGTCGTTAACTTAATTGGAGTACCCATGTCAAAGTGGATTTCCGAAATGTGGGAAAAATACATGACCTGGTCTGGATCAATCTGTCTTCAGAGTTGGCGCATCTCCTTTAGCACGGAATCCATCCTTGATAAGAAGTTGACTAGGATCCGAACTACCTTGGATCTGGTGAAATGTACTTCCTCAATTAGTCGGTTTTGGACGAGGGAGACCTTGACGACAAGCTCCGCGAGTCTATCCACCTAACTAGATAGGTTCTTGACAAGCTGTAGAGCTTCCTTCTCCCTTTGCGTCGCTGGGGCTAACTCCTCCGCCCAACTCAACCTGGCTTGAAGGTCAATCTTCTCCTTCTCTAGATTCTCAATCTATTTCTCCTTTTGTCCCAACTCTTTCGGATTTAGAAGTTTCTTCACTGCATCTAGTATATCCTCTTGCTCGACCTTCAACTCCTTGTTGATCCTTTTGAGAAGGTCGTCCAAGGTCTCGTGGTACTCTTGTGCTTGCAACACCCATTCGAATCCGGTTTTGAAGAACCCGGAAATGTCTTCCTCTGGCTTCTCTGGAACCTTCTCCGGAACATGGAGTTTCTCGCGTGATGCTAGATCGGTAGATTTCCTTCGCCTTCGATCTATAAGCTGCTCCTCCTCTTCCAACTCTTCCTCTTTTTCGAATGATGGCTCCTCTGTCTCCACTTTGTCCCTGAGGTTGTAATGCAGGATTGTGGATCCGGTGTTGTATTTTACCATTTCTATGTCACTCAAAAGTTCCACATAGTAGTAGAGGTGGAACAGGTTAGGACCAATTGGACTGGTCTTAGCCTTTCCTACATTGGCAACAAGCTTAGAGACTACTACTCCAATGACTTTGCCCCAGTTGACCGGTCTACACTCCATTGCACCAAAAATGGTGTTGGCTACTAGAACCGGAACCTAGATAGGCTATTTTGGATACAAGATTAGGATAATGAACTCTAAGACCTGCTTTTGCCTCCCATCTAGACAATCACTAATGGCATACCCTTCCCTAGAATGGACTACATTCCTAAACTTCCCTACCGCAAACTTATCCGTTCAGGAGGCTAATCCGGATCCCTTCCTTGGGAATCCATATACCTTTGCCCAAACCTCCTATATCTAGGTTTTGGGTTGCCCCCTCACTATCAACTCATATTAATTTGGAGCTCCTAGGACGAGCTCCTGAATCATCCAATCATTCTTTATAGTCCATGGCCTAAGAAACAGACCAACACACCCTATTGTGCTGAGGTCGTCTTCTAACTACAAGTGGTCCCTCATCCTTTTGGGAATGGTTGGACAGACCATCCGTGCCATAAGTAATGGCTTATGGATATCTCCCTCCACCATCGTAAATTGGAACTAACTAAACTGCTGAAATGATTGCTAACTCACCACTCTTTCACTCAACTATACGAGCGCAAAACCACTGCGGAAGAAAGAGGGAGGAGAAATGGGAGTCGCAGGGGTTAAGTACCTGTCATCCTATCGACTGTTTTAGAAGTAGACCGTTTACTTGTAACAATTCCCTAGATTCCTTGATCGGAACTCTAGACCTTAGGCTATCGCTATCTGGGTTTTCGGAATCCGGATCCGTCTTGGATCCCTTTACAGAACACTTGGATCATTCTCTCAGCCTTAATGCAATGTTTAGGCTAAGAGGATTCTAATTCTGTTTCCCTATTGGAATTTTAAAAAAACTCCATACTATTATAAACCTGTTTTATACTAAGCCGGTGGATTCCGAGATTATGTCTCACGACAAAAGCATGGAAAGAGAGTTGAAGAAGCTATGCACAGAAATGAGGGGAGAAACATCAACAACAACATGAGAAGCTATACAGGATGCAAGGCCCTCGAACTCCTTGGCCATAGGAGTATAAGAAAGCAATGTGGCAACATCCACAATAAATGATTCCATAGTAAGTGTCTAGTAGTTGTGGAGTTGTAAGTTATGTAGTTGTTATGTGTGACTATTCTCACGATTGTATGTGGATTTGTGATAAGCAATTTTGACATAGGAGCCCAGAGAGAAGGATTTTTATAGCCCAGAGGGAATTAATTGGGACTATCACTACTTGTATGCAATGAGTAGAAGTCATGCGCTTTTCGAGCAAATATTTTTTAAAGTGTGAACATCTTTTGAGAATTGGTAGGCTACAAAGTAGTCGACAAGGCCTTTTTAGTTCCCATCAACAATATATTGGTTTTGAAGTCTTGATGTAGTTGATGTTTTGAATATGGGAACTCATGCCCTCTGTTGCATATGGAATTTAAATGACGAGTACAATGTTGAAGATCCATGACTATGTTGGTAAGGATGTTTAGTAGTAAAGGGCACAGTAGTCAAAGGTTGACAAGAATGCAATGTAGAGAGGTTCATTTGACACTCCTCTAGAGGTCGGCGACAAAGAGACATGTCATCATTGACGAGGAACAATGAAGAAGAAGTTGTAAGCGTTTCAAGAATAAGGGCAAGTAAAAGCACATGCAAACTAGGAATAGATGTGGATAGGTCTCTTCTTGTGGTGGTGGTTCTCAAAAAGGCTTTTGTCATAGAAGGTTGTTGTGGTGTAAAGGGAAGGTGAAGCAAGACAAACAATTAAGAGAAGCTTATGTTCATGGGTGCAAAAATAAAGGATGTGTGAAAGTTTTGCAAGTGATATACGTCCTATAAAATAGAGGAACAATGATAAAGTTTTCAATGAATTAATTTTGTTATTTGTTATTTTCATAACATGTTGCTTTCTTGGGTAATTATGTTGAAGACAAGCTTCAACAAGCATGCAGCTATACAAATTGCATATGAGAATTTACAGAGTTGAACCCCTTGCATTTAGCAAATTAGAGAATTGTTATGGCTTCTGGTTATACTTAGAATTTTAAGATGTCATAGGAGAATAATGAAACTTGACTACTACATGAGTGTATTCAAAGCATTTAAGAGGTTTTCAAGTTCTCAAGTTGTATGAATAAATTTGAGTGTTGTTCTGAAAAGAAAGTGTATAAAGTTGCTTATGCTGTCAATTATAGACCGCGGATAGTAGAGGTTTGTAGGGCTTATGGTCACCATATTGTTATTACATTGGAGTGGTGGTAGGATGGGAATAGGGGAATGTGTTGATGAAAATGAAATTGAAAGCGCTGAAGGTCTTTCACATTGATACATTGTAGTGCCTACAAATGTACAGGTGAATACAATAGCACGGGGCTATCATAGATTTCAACGAAGGCAAAATGTGATAGAGGTGGAGGCGATGTACATTTCAATAGTTGAAGTGGTTAGATATATATGAAGATGATTTTGAAGATCATAAAGGGGAATGTGGAAGGCCAGTTCCGAGTTCTGTGTACTTAGTCATTAAATACTAGTATTGTTAGTGCATAGAAAAGGCAGTATGGTTGTAGTCGTCAATTGGCATAGCACTACTAAGGTAATGGCGTGGCCAACTCTTTGTTTTAGTTGTTGTATGTCAATAGTAATGGAGATGTGAGCTATAGTAGTGTAAACGGAAATGTATGTCACAGAACACTTGTGTGCACACGTATAGTAGTTTGATTAGGAAGAGAAGGGATAGTTCTTGGTGAATCAGGAGGTTCTTGGAGGTCAATCCCTATAAGAAGTGCTAGTGAATGCAGGCTTTGAAATCCGTTGTGTATAGAAGTGTGTACTAGCGTTTTATATGAATATAATTCATAGCATATTGTTTTGTTGAATGCTTTTCAACTTTTCCAAGTCATTTTGTAAAGGACAGCTATCATTCAAAAGTTACTTGTTGGATATTCGACCCATAGAAAGCTTTGATTTCATCTTTAAGGCAAATGGCAAGGGCAGAAGAGGCAGAATTATGAAAAAGAGAGTAATTTCTTACAAGCAAAAAAAGGGTATAGGGCGAGTACTGTTGAATGAGGACAGGTGGTACAATAACAAGACATACAACAATTTCTAGAATCTTAGTAGAATTTAATAGAATGACAATGAAAGACAGGTGTACTTATGCTACGAATGAATCGGAGCGACAATGGACTAAAATTTAGGAAAAGATGAGTTATACACTATCCATCAGAAGACAAGATGATGAAAAGTTCCAATAATTGAGGGGCAGATGGTCTTCATTCTTTGGCCCTTTCCCTTGTGTGATAGCTTTCCTTTGAGAAGTTAAGTTTAGATTTTGAGATAGGAAGAAAATAGAAAAAAACTCATTTCCGTGCATGGGTAAGTCGGCATACATTTTCTACTCATGTAGTTGTACCCACAAATATTTCTGCGATGATTCTTGGTAAGGGGGAAGATAGGATTCTAGACAGTATTGAGAATGAGGAACGGTCAAAGAAACTACCCCTTTGACGCGGCAATAACCCGAAGAACTTTGCCAAAAATTGTCCTAACCAAGTTGTCCTAACCAACTCTATGAAACAACACATACTTGTGAAATCTTAGCTAAAAAGTACATTCAATTCTCTAGTAGTATAATGGAGGACGGACATTACCATTGGACCCAAAATTCATAGTTCAGGGAAAAGTAGTCTAGCTGAGCCATTGCAGACATTTGATTAAATTATTTGCAAGTACTAGATTTCATAAGGGAGGTCAAAACTTGGTTTCAACATTTAGAGCCTGGGAAGGCAAACGTTGTAGAGGGAGATAGTTGCAACATGCCAACATAGATAACAAGCATTATACGACAAAACACAAGTATGATCAAAACCTTTTTTATTTCAATTGAATTTTTACGTTAAACCAAAGTTATGAAGTTTTTTTAGAAGATCCAAGAATCCACAATATGTACTTTGAATCTACTCCTAACATTGTTCATGATGTCTATTGGCTAATATCACCGAATATTACAACTCTCACTACCTCAGGACCCTACCACTAGTACTAGCACTATCATCTCTAATGCACCTTGCACCTAGAGGAACTTGAAAGTCGGATTCGAGGATGCCGCGGTGTATGCTATCTTGAAGAAATTGTTGCAAATAGTTGATGGATTGCAAGGAGTTTAAAATACCCAATGCTAGGTCATTGTAGGCCTTTTGGAGGTAACTATAAATGGCACTCAATTCCATTACCTCAAAGAATGTCACTTTAGCAATAGCATGTGCTACTTCCTCTTTTGAAATTTTGCTTAACAATCCTAGAGATTCTCCTTCCACGTTGAATACTAACTCACCTTCGGGGGGGGTCACCTTCTCGAAAACATTTCAGTAGAAGTTGCCTTGTCCATCAATAAGGTATGCAAAATTTTTTTGGTGTTCCCGCTCATTCTCTATATGGATAGCCTTGCCTCACCTCATGATTGCTTCCTTGGAGCCAAAATCCACTTGCCATACGCTTCTTGTGGGAAGCTCATGGATGTGCGTCTTATACCTCTAATACCCTAATAAATTTGTTCTCCAAGTTCTCTCCTTCTCGAATCTTGTTCCAAGAAAGTTCTCTTCATTGTATTTGTAATGTTGTGGCATGTGTTTTTGCAAACCAAAAATTTGGTACAAGTGTTTATGAAAGGGGGCCTTGCACTTTGGGCACCTCTACTTCACGACCAGCAACAGAATGAAACATTGCGGATGGAAAATATGTCGATACATTCCTAAACTCCATCCACCCTTTAGGCCAAAAAGATGAAGGCAAAGGTAGCAAAGCAAATCGTTTGTGACAAAATTTGGCATGTCAAACCACATGAGTGGCAACTCTTTGTCTTGGGGGTGATCAAGTTGGTACCAATGTCTCATCATCTCAAATTGGAACTCCAAGTTTGGGTCAGCGTTACAGTTGATGCTACTATTGCCTTCATTTTTGTGCAAATTTGGCGTAAACAACTCATCGAGCATTGGCCACAAAGTCAAACCAAAAAGACAATTTTCTCTGTCTCAGAATTTTGAAGCTATCTACCTCACCTCTCATTGCATTTGCTCAGATTCATTGTGGGCTAAAATGCAAACCAACTTCTTGTTGCTCAAATGTAGTTTCATGTCGTTGTTGTCTACCACGACTTTAGCAAGGTCTACTTCTAACTTCTCATGACAAGACTGGAGTTTGTCATACTCATTCATGGCGTTGGATAATTCGTTTATGACAAACACCAAATTCACAACTTCTTACTCAACATCTTTTGCTCTAGCCCGCATAGCATTGAACATGTCAAGGTCAATGCCTAGTTCATCTCTTGCATCCAATTCTATAGCAAGGAAAATTGGAGCCTAGGACCTTAATGTTCTCATCTCCTCCTTAAGAGCTTTGACCTTTTCTTTTTCAATCCCCAACTCCTTCGCATGCTTCTCAATGACTCAAGTCAATTGTTATTGCAATGCTTTTGACAATGTACACAATTGGATGAGCTCTAGAATAGTAGAATCCCATGACTTTCTTCATTTTGTATGTTCATCAATCCCAAGGCGAATGACTCATTTAGCATCGTGGGAGAAGAAAGATGGCCTTCATTGTGCTCAACCACATCGAGCAAGACCATCTCTTAAGGGCTGACGCCAATGTTGATCCAATCCATAGGCCCTTGTTGCATGTCCAAAATGGCGGAAGAAGCTTCATTCGACTCTACCATCCTACTATAATGGCCCACCATCACCGATCCTCCATCCACATCTACATCATCATTTGGCAAAATGGGGTTAATCTTGTGAGGGTATTGCCTATTTCATTTTATTTGAGGGTATGTCTCCCAATCCACCTCCTTCGATCCTTCTCCAATATAACCTCAATGTATGCCATTTGGCACAATGCCAATGTGCCATCCTTCTTTGAGTTCTAGCCCCACTGTAGTGCTCGTGTGGTTTCAATCAATCTCTTCTTTAGAAGACTGTTCTTACATAAGTTGAGGTTTGTGGTCTCGGACTTCACTTGAGTTTTGTAGTGTTGTATGTCCCAATACCTAGATGCCAACTGGTGCACATTGTGGAATACATCCCAGTTTACAATAGATCTGTTTCCCCTCTTCTTTTTTGGGTGGCCATTGTCCTCGTGCCTAGAATTTGGATTCCCTCAATTGGCCATAATTACGCTTGAATTGATCCCTCAAGCTAGAAGGCAAGACTTTCTACAAATGAGGGTCCAACTAGTTTAAAGGAGCAAGCCCATCCTCCAAATGTAGCAATAGTTCCACTATGAACTCCTAAGCTAAACAACAACATTGGAATTACGAAGTTTGTCCAACCCAAAGCAAAATACAATCAGAAGATGATGTTAAATTTTCACATTGATCCTTTCAAGCTAGAAGGCAAGGCTTTTTGCAAACTAGGGTCCAACCAACTCAAGAGAGAATGCAATTGCAAATAAGGCCTTATTTGTTAAATTGAGACAAATTGAGGTCTCATTTTAATTCACTTCTATATTTAGAAAACAAAAGAATTCATTAAATTGAGACTTGAAAATGTCGAAGTGCATATTTAATTAATTTGCTATTGCTATAAATAGCAAGAAGAAGCTACGTTCATCTTTTGAACATTTTTATTTCATTAAAAATATACACTTTTAATCATGCAAGATGTCATCAATTGAGACATTTCTTGAAATTGAGAGGTGCATCTATGAAAGGACTAATCTTTAGGTTGTTGATATCAAACTTTAACATCTAAAACATCTTTATTACAAAAAATTCAAATGAATACACTTAATGCAAAACATTGGAGAAAAATAAGAAGATAAAATATACTATTGATAAAAATCAATAATTGTAACACAATCAGACTACCCTAATAAAATTAACAAAATTTATTTTTGTGAACATCTCAAAACATGTAAATGCAAAGTCCATGGCACTTCACGCCCTACAATAAAAACTACTTATATATCTACAAAATATTCATCCTTCCGCCCTAGATTCATTATTGTTTGAATTAGCCATGAAGGCTTCCATTGATGCTTTCATGATATCAATTTGTGGCTTCGGAATTGCCACCCTTGGATCTGAAGTCCCCTCTCGCATACGTGGCTTCCAAGTTGTCATGACACAATTTGTGCTTGACCATGTTGGCGTTTTGCTCAATATTCATGCCACACATTCCCTATTTTGGTGTCCCATCCATCATATGTTTCCATGTTAATGTGCAGATTAGAAGCTGGTGTCCAATATTGGATTTGGATCATATTCATATGCCCAAGATCCAGATTTAGATTCGTAATGGCTCTTGCAAGCTAGAATGGCTTGGAGTCACCATCAGTAGGCCGCACCACAATAAAATAAGTTGCAAACGTATCGCGATTAACATGGAAAGAAACACATGGATGACCATGCCTTCGTCCAACAAGAGGTGCATCCTCTACATCCCCTTCACGTAGTGTACCATCCCTCTCCTTGCAATTTGCCTCGTCATGGATAATCCTCGAAGCCTGCCAGAATCCATGTATTAATGTCTCACATGGCTCTAGAGGTGCATCGAGAGTTGTTCAAACACCTTTCCAATACTCTTTTATAGGGGCATTTTTCCTCCTGAATTCTCCAGATTCATCATTGTTTGCCATTCTGCTCCAATGTACAATGAAACCATTCAAACCTCTCTTGATCTCATTAAGAGAATGCATCTTTTTGGGAACTAAAGGTGGTGGATCACCGCTTGGAACTATTGGACGCCCGTCTTCAATCTCAAACCACAAGCAAATTCCTTTGCCGTGCTTTGGCAACCATTTTTTGTTTGTACACAAATTTTTATACTCCATCAACTGCCATCCATTGGAATCCATGTAGAACTTGAACTCTTGGGACCTAGAATGACCTTCCAAAAAATCTTCCCCTGTGCCCAAATATCCATCTACATATTGCTTGAAATCAAGAACTTCCTCAATGAGATGAGGAATGACAAGGTGCATTTCACAATTCATGAAGGATTTCATGAGCTTCGGAAGTGTCAGATAGTTGTTTGTCTTCAATTTAGTGCTCCATCAACCAAAAAGAGTGTCAATGTCTTCATGAGTGTGCCCAACAATGAGGAAGTTGATGTATACTTTGCGGAAAATCCCTTTGTATACAAGTAGGGAACAAAAAGCAAAAACCCATCTATTTTTATTGTCCCCTAATGCATTATCCAACTGTAAAGTCAATATTGATGGCAGAGGCTGAGCTGGATTCCATTCTTCTGAAGGAAAAAGGAGAGAATCGAAGCAAATATCCACCTCTTGTAGAACCACCTTGGTTAATGTGGATTGTGTCTCCTGTTTAGAGAATAGCTCACGCAATGAATTCTTTGGTGGTTCTTCAACATCGCGCAACAACTTTGTGATGGACCCAATGGTATTATTTGAGTTTGTAGGGAAAATATCTAAGCCGTAGTGTGCATATTGAACATCCCCATGACCATGAGTAATCATACCTATAACTGCAATGAGCATTTTCATGTAAGAATCTGTTGCTTTGGTCTTGTGAGAGAAGTGTGGAGAAGTAGTCTGGGAGTGATCCATTTTATCATGGATGATAGTTAGCATCTTTTCAGAATATGTTTCAGAAATATATTGATTTGCATAGTACAGTTCTCTACGGGCTTTTTGGCCCACAAAGTGGGTATCCAAAGCAATGGACCACTTCTCTTGCACATATGAAAGAATAGTGCATGCACTCCTCAATTGCTTGTATTTCTCACATAAGCCACACTGAGCGAAACTATCTCCATGTGCCTTTGGAGCAAATTCTGGAAAAGAAGTACGTCGAATGTTGCTCAAGCCACTTGAAGAAATTGATTGCAAATTTAAAATTGCATTGACCTCATTGATTTTTGGTAATTGATCACTCCAATGAAATGCAGACGGCAAAACCATTGCAGGGACTTTCTCCCCTCATTCGAGTGTCCTCGTTTTGTATAGTATTTTGTCAACTTTAGGAACTACTAGTATTCGAAGTTTCATAGTAGCTTGCACAATATGTTTCCTTGGTTTTTTGGACCCCAAATTCCTGTACCCCTGTGCTTGCTTCCCCTCTTTGGCCATCTTTTTGTACCTGTAAAAGGTAGCTTTTGAAATCTCATGAATGGTCCACCATGTAGTGGGATACACTTCCTTTCCTTTCAAGGTAATCCATTCCTTGCCAGCAAGATCTTTGTGGATTTGCCTATGCACCTCAAGAAGACACTTCTTCCAAGCATATACCCCATTGTTAACATGAAGTTGTGAACGAATGGCTTGAATTTGGCCATGCGAAAAAGGCTACAAACAATTGTTTGGACAACATGTTTTGGTGGAGACTTCAATGATCACTTGAGGAACTAGGAGGGCCTCTTTTTCGGGATAACTAAGCTCCATTCTCTCATGAAAGCTTTCATAGGATTGAACCCCTTTACGAATTCTTCTATTAGTAGCATTCATGGCCGTGTTGTAAATATGTGTCTAGTAATGGTCATACAAACCCACACCATGGAGGAAAATTCGCTTGATGTACCAAGAGTGAATTGACCACATCCACATGGTTGGGACTTCTTCCTCACACAAAGATTATGTAATTTGAATGGAAACTCAATCATCGCCAAGAGTCTTTCTGTCATTGTCCACTACAACATTTGGATCAACGCTTTGTAATACTGCATTTGCGACATTGTCCCCTACTTCATTATGGAGAGTGATTGGTTTGAAGTTCCATTTTACACGAGCCAGGAATCCCGTCACATGTACAGACATTATGGTCTAACGTAAGCATTCAATTTGCAAAATCATGGGGTCCATGAATATCTGTTATGCCGGAAATGAGTGAACAATCATATAATTTCTCATTGACTAGATAATGCAGTTGTGGTTCACAGTATCAGGAGGAGATAAATCTACTTGAGGGAATGATAAATTTACTTTAAGAGTAAGAGTCAAACTCAATCATAGGAGAAGGGCATTTATCATCGAGTTGATGATATATTCAGAGCTACTCAATGGATGAGAACATTTATCATTGACTAGATAACAACACATGATCCTCTAAGTGTGACACACTCAATTTGAAACACAAGACTATGTAAAACATACATCATACACAACCTATTGTTGAAAATAATACAAAAAGAATTCTTATCCTAAAACCAATCTGAACTCCCAATCATTTGGAATTATAGAAAACACAAATTAGAATGGCTGACACAATAATCACAAAATTCATATGTCCATGCTTGAACCGGGGATAGAGTAAACAATCATTCGTAATTGAGTATTTGTAACTACAAAATATTCCACATAAGTAATTCTTGAAAGTATTATTCATAAGAAGTAACAAACTCAAAGAGACTTCAAGGAACAATATATAGAAGATATTATTTGTGAACATATAAATCTCTCACTTATCCTCGAGTCGACAATAAGACCCATATATTCCGTAATATTTAACTTATCATCAAGTCGAGGATAACTCACCCTCCCATGGGACGTAAAGGTTAACATCAAATTGAAGAAACATTGTCAGAGACATTCCATGAAGCACCAAAAACCTTTAATATAATAATGTACAAAAGAATATGATAACTCTTAAACTCAGTTTATTAGACTAATACGAATTCAAAGATCAAGTGCGAAGTTAAAAATGAGTTCCATCAAGTCGACGATATCCTCCTAAGAATCCAAACATAATAATCTTATTTCATTTTAATATAAGCTGAAGTATAGACAATTATAGTCTATAATAGAGATTATTCTTGAAACAACATGTGTCTTATCCTTGAGTCGACGAAAAAACCATTATCCCAATAATGTTCGAGATTATATTACGATTTATAAACTCTCTATATCATAGACAATTGAATTTCATTATTCTTTGCGAAAATAGAAATAGATATCGTCAAGTCGACGATAGCACCTCTAGAGTTTAGAAATAAACCTTCGATAATTATAATATAAGATGGGCATAGTTCATTACATTATACAATAGACATCATTCATGAAAATACAAAGCAGACACTTATCCTCGAGTCAACAATAAGACCCAAGTATTCCTAAAAAAATTAAATATCGTCAACTCGAGGATACGATGGATGTGAATCAAGAATTAAGACCACTCTATCTTACCCTCGAGTCCACAATTATCAAGTGAATATTGAGTTCAGTGGATATCATCAACTTGAGGATATACTACACTTCATTATAATGTAGGATTTTCCATGATTTTCGGCGGAAATTTTGAAAGGCGTATATCTCATCATCTCGATGATGCCTATTACCAACACTCGCATTCGACACACTAGCGATCCAATTTCTACGTTTCACTTGTTTGCTAATGAAAGTACAAATCGAAAATACATGAGATGTAATGTACATCAATAACAGAATGTAGTGCGTACTGCAAAAACCAAATGTCAAAGCACAATACTACTTACTAACAATTGTTGTCAAAGTATACACTCCTCTTCTTAATTAAAGTCTGCACTGTTTGAACAAGTCTACTGCAAACAAAGGTTGATTGGAAATGCGGAACACAAAAGTGTGAAGCGTCTTGCAGGTCATACATGAGCAACAAAACAATGAGAACAATCAAATGGCGTGGCTGTAGAGTTAAAACACAATTGCAACATCAAGGTGCAAGGGAGAGAAGCTAGAGCTTCCGCCGATCAAGGGGTGGGAAGGAATTGCCGCGGGAATTCAAATTCTCTAGAAATATATGGCATCTGTCAATGTTCATGGTCCACTTTCTATGGTAGCACTTAAATGCCGCTTTATGTACCGCTTTCTATTAGCTTTGTGGCATAAAGATGCATTTGAAGAACAATAACAGCCCCAAAAGGGCTTCTCAAATGCCAACCCAAAGAAGGTTTCACTAACACCATCCAAAAAAAGCTTTACTAATACCAACCAAAAAAAGGCTTTGCTAATACCAACCAAAAAAAATCGTTCGTTTATAGTTTATACGCTTTTCATGTCGTTGTCTAAAACATGTGGTTGCTCATGTGGCTCTCATTTCTGGGGGATTTCTAAAAATTGCTTCTTCACTTATACTTTGTCTAGTATTTGGGTTTCTTAAAATATCCTTCTTTTAACGATTTGGGGGCCTAAGGATGTGTAATGTAGGTTTCACACCTTAGGGTTTAGGGTTTACAATTAGGGCTTAGGATTTAGGGTTTAGGATTTACGGTTAGGGTTTAAAGTTTAGGGTTTAGGATTTTGAACAATTATAGATTTCTTTTTCATAAATTTGGAATCTCCTTGGTTTCTAGGCAATGCAATTTATGTGAAGATCATTGTTTAATTCTATAGAAGGACTCTTTAAAAGCCTAGCATTTTAGATACATTTTTTATTACATTGTTTTGGATGAGTCATTTATCGTCTTGTGTGACTGTTTTCATGTACACATGGATTATGGCATTTACAATTATTGCATTCGAAAGTAATTTGGTTGTTAATTTGAATACAAGTATTGCTTTACATATTCAATATAGAATATTCGTTATGAATTTAATCTTTGAATTCTACTATAATTTTGTTATTTTTTATACTTATTTAATTTTTATTCATTGAAATGTGACCTCAATTCATATGTAGTATACTTGTAGTTATTATTTAATGATATATATTTGTGAAGTGATTTGCATGTGTCATTCTATAGTGACAATGTATTATGCATTTCAAATTCTACTAGTATTGGAATCATTGTTTGTTATAATGATTGAACTCTTCAGAAGAATAATGATGACTTTAAGCACTTGGTGTACACCAAACAATTTCTATGTGTATGATGAGATGAAATCATGCTCCTTAGTACTCATAGTTTTATTACTAAAAATAATAAAAGAATAATTAACCCTGAATATTTGAACTCTAAAAAATATTCTTCATTGCAAAGAAAATAATAATTTCATGGAATGCAGGTACATATATTTTTTTGAGGCTTTAGACTTCTACCAATTAAATTAATTTACACAATCATGTTTCATATGGTTTTGATAGAATTACATAGAAATCAATGCAAAATTGGTTTGAAGGTTTACATTTTAGGATTATTTTAGTGAGTTCACTATTTCTTTTGTCAAATTTTGAATTTTAACAATTGAATGCCTAGGTCCTTCTTAGTTTTTTGTGAATTTCTAATGAAAACAATTGTTCCACACTTCCACTTGAATGAGCAATTATTACTTGTAGTTTTATGCTTTAATGTACCTTGATACCCAAGTTCATAATTAAATTTTTTGCTTAGAGAATTAATGTTTTATGGTCATTCTTTAAGCAAGTGTTTACATTACTTATAAAATTCGAGAAGTTTTCATTCACTTCCCATGATTATTTTCATGAACTTGATTCTTTTTTTTTTTAAAGAAAATTTGATTTGATCTCCCCATGAATGTAGAATTACTATGTTCTTCTATTACAAAGTATATACAACAAGAATCAATACCCTTGAATTAGTTATTGCATTAAATTGGCAATTGTTTCGACATAAATTTTGAGTATCATCTTAACACTATTATGGTTCAATGAAAAGATGATGTTAATTTGATATAATAAATAATAATCTAATATGCATATTTTATCAAAACAACATAATAGAATATATATTCAACTCTTTCAATGCGTTCAAAGTTTTAGGCTCTAGTACTTCAAAGATAATAATTCATTTATAATCATAGATATCTTGAAAATTCCTACTATAGTCACAATAAAATACGTGTTACGAATAATTTAGATATTGCAAATGCTTTAAATTTTTAGAATTTGTAAATACATGGAATCAGTGCTCTTGAATCTCCAATTTTTAAACTTATAAAAAAAATTACCCTACTTCAATAATATTCATAATGTCTTCAAAGCATGGGTTCAATCTGTGCTATTTTCACATTAAAAAAAAACCTTGAAAAAATTTGCTAACTCCAATATCTTTTCAATTCCTTCAATATTGCATATCATACATTTATTTGAACTACCATGGACAATTCTTCATTTATAATTTGTTTTAAAACATTAATGTGAAAAAATGCTATGAATTGTTTATTCTCATCAACTACAATTCCTCAAATAATTCTAGACTTCTACATATTTTCAAGGCCCCCATAAATCAATAAAGAGTCCATAAGTTTCAAAATAAATATTGTTCAACACTTTGTAGTAGAACCCAAAGGATATTTCACTTCTTTTTTCATGAAAAATTAAAAGATTGAGGATTCCAAAGCACAATGACTTTTGTTTCCTTTATTTACAAAGAAAGAAATGAAGGATTGGATCTTATGCTTTAATCTAACCCCTACATGTATATGACTATATTATCACCAAAACACTCCAAAACTACCATTTCAAGTACAAGTACCAAATTTTAGGAAGGGAACAATTTTAGACATATGTAACTATAGGATCTTGTTGTACATTGGTTTTAGAAGGTGTGGAATTTTATTTGAAAATTGACTCCGTGTACATTGCAAGATATTATGGTTTGAATTGACAAGAAGCCTTCTTCTGACCCTATAGAAACCAAGGCAACTACGCTTCACAAGGTCAAATCATTATGAAAAAATGTCGAAAAATGGTTGAAACTCTTTGGATGCATTCTTCAAGGCAACTTCACTACATCATTGTATACTTGAAATTTTTTGGATCATTTGGAATTATACAACATAGAAAAAAAATTAGTATATGATAGAAAGAAGTAGAGAATGATTCAAGATACGAATTTGTTAACAATTTATTTATGGAATTGAAAAATGCTAATACCAATGGTGGTCATGTTGTAATAAATTATCTACACCTAATATTTTAAGTGTTTTTGGAAAATATGACAAAATGAATTAAATAAAGGTCTTTAAATTTTATTTTAGAGTAAAGATTCCATTATGACCTACAAACTATGCACAACTAAAAGTCTTCATAGCTTTCATCTCATAAATCAAAATAGAATGATTCAAAGCTTTCCATGTATATGTAAATTTTGAAAACCAAATGCTTTAAATTTTATTTTACAAAAAATATTATATTCAAAGAAGTTGTTTTTCCTAGTTGGGCTACTCGTTGAGCATTGAAAACTATATATCATACAATAACTTTTTAACCATGTATTCACAATTAAAGCTTTGAAAATTGTTGGGCTTTAAAGTTACTCCTTGGGCACATGTTGTGTGAAAATTTCAAAGACAGAATATATATTCCATTCATATATAGTGAGCTATCCCAAATTGCTATGTTATCAAAAAACGCCGTTTGGTCCTTTAGGGGTTAAATAATTGAAGTCATACTATAATAGTAGACATTGGTATTATAAGCCATGACCCAAAATATGTATAGCGTCAAAATAGAGTGACTACAAAAGGAAATTTAATGTGTCTAAGCCTTTTTATAATATAGAAGAGAAGTTAGGCAATAACGTAAACCTTGAACACTGACCAAATCATGTAGGATTTCAATTCTCTATTGGGTTTTTTGGTCCTACCCATTTACACTAAGTAATTGCCTACGTTAAATTCATTATTATTTAAATTCAATTTAGTTATCCCTCTTACCATCCCCTTTTTAAAAAAAATTTACAATTTCATTTTGTTTAGTTTAAATTCATTCCCCCCTCTTCCCCTCTTTGTAATTTTTACATGCCATTATCATGGCATTCAATATGGTTCTATTTGAACTTTGCAATAGAAATGCTTATTTGTAGTACTATAAGATGGTATTAAGGGTTTGGAACTTTATAGAGGACTTCAAGGAACAATGCTACAAACCTTTTTTAGGTAGTAAAAATTCATCGTATAACATATTATGGTAACAAATTATTTTCATAGTCAATAGCAATGCATTTACCCTACACAAATGAACATGAATGTTTTATAGAGTGATTGATGATCAAGAATATTTCAATATGGGACAGAAGTGCTATTGTTAATCTTTGGTATTTTGTTTCAAAAGGAAAGATCTTTAGTATACAACTATAGTCAAACTTCCAATGAGTGCTTGGAAAATTTTAAATCAACGATTTCTATGATATTGAAATGGATGATTCTTGCGGTCAACATTTCTTCCTTTGCAATTAAACAATTCATAATTCAACCCCCTTAGAACATTTAACCACTAAGCTCTCTAACATCCACTTTCAGGATGACAAAGACATTTAAAACTGAGTTTCATCATCCTAATTGCTTGGATGAAAGTTCTTCTCATTCATGGACATACTTTACCAATTTCTTGTCCTGTCTAAGGGTTGGATTTGGTATTACTAGAGTACATTTTTCTCTAAATTTATAAATCTACAAATACGTCGACTGGTCAAATTGATAAAAGTATAAAGTGGTAAATTTGAGAAAAAATCATTGTAGGATTTTAATGTTGAAGCATTTTTTGGAATTGATTGCATCAAATAAAAGTTGCACATTTTGATTTTTAGATTCCATATCTATAGTTAGATTCAACAATGCTATCACAATTTTTGTTTATGAATTTTGAAAGAGAAATTCCAAAATTCCTTCAAAATTCAATTACAAGCACTATACTTGTATCAAGTATTGATGATTTGACCACTTGACATACTTGCAAATTCATTAGTATTAAATCGACCACCATATACTTTAGAATTGTAGGTTTTCAATAGGGTCCAGATATCACAACGGTTCGGATATCAACCAAGTCTGGATATCATGAAGGTCCGAGTATGAACCGAGTTCAGAATCAATCATCCTTCCGAAGTTGCACTAGGGTTTGGCGCTCAAACATGCGCGTTCTCTTTCCTTGTCTATTTCAATATGTTTTTTGTGCATTTTGTTGCGGGAGTAGAAGTGTTCGTTTTTTTCAAATTCTTGTGCTTTGTTGTTTTCATCGAGGAGCTGCAAGGTTCTTTAAGAAGCTAAGTGCCGAGGAGGAACATTGTCTCTCATTTAGAATAAACTTGCACATGGGTTTTAGAGTGAAACCACCAGGTTCTCTTCTTTTGTCTGATTGTGTGAGTGTGTTGGAATAGGTGTGCGTTCTCTTGGGTTCGTGTGAGTGTGCGTTCTCTGTTGGAAGTGTAACTCTGCATTCTCTTGTGTAAGAGAGTGTGTGAGGCTTAGAGGAGGAGTTTGATCTTCTACTTTTTATTTCATCGAGGAGCATCATTGCATCAAGGTTCATGAGAGTGTGCATTCTTGACTAAGAGTGTAATTGTGCATTTTCTTGTATAAGAGAGTGTGTGCAATTTAAAATAGGTTTTGTTCTTCTGTTTTTTGTTTCACTGAGGAGCATCATCGCATTAAGGTTCGTGGAGAGACGGAGCATCGAGGAGCACTAGTGTTTTATAGACTGAGGAGCATTAGGGTTCCTAGGAAGACGGAGTGTTGAGGAGCACCAACGTTTGTCGAAAGAAGAAACTCTTTTTAGGGTTTGGTGTTGAAATCACTAGGTTGTCTCCCCTTGTCTGATTGTGTGAGTATGTTGTAGTGAGTGTGCATTCTATTATAGGTGTGTGAGTATGTGTTCACTTCTGTGTGTGTGAGTATATGTTCTCTTCTATATATATGAGTGTGCTGTTTATAATAGGTTTTTGCTCAAAGTTCGTGCTTCTTCTTCTTGAAGTTGTTGTTGTTTGAATTGCTCGGATTTTCTGGTATTCCTAAACCTTGGACTTGCTATCTGAATTACTTGCAACTACTTCTATAAGGTCTTCCTTGTCCACTTCACAAGTGGTTAGGTGCTGTTTTGGGCTCCAAAATTTTGCTCGTAAAGGTTTGATTTTGAGTGATTTCCTGTTTTGCTGTGGAAAGATTTAGCTTTGGCTCTTCTAAGTTTTTGATTTGGGATTGTCTTTTGAATTGGCTCATTGTTACTTTAGTCTATAGTATTGGGGTTCATTGTTCTCAGAAAGACTCACACAAATTGTTCTAGAATTAAATTTAGGGTTTAGGGTTTAAGGTTTAAGGTTTACTATCACCGTATTCACTAAATATGATTAGGGTTTATGTTTTTCATTCAACATAGATGCCTAACATATGACAATTTAAATGCGATCCTCCTCTGTATCCTCAAGTCGACAACAAATGGATACTTGGATTTTCTAATTTTGAATCCCATCAAAATAAATGACTGAAAGAGTATGCATCTTAAACTCTATTCTTGGGTCTAGAATATCTCCAACATACAACTCCACCCCATTTCCATCTTAAAAAGAAGATATGGTCGACTTGATGATACATAATAACATAGTAATCTTCAGAAGATAGCAAAAGAAGAGATAACATTGTGAATTAAGAACCCAAGAACATAGATTTGAAAGTATTTTCGTCAATAGAACAGTATATGCTAGACTAAATAATAAAATTAATGAGTTGACAACAACAAAACATACTCTATAAACTACTTTCAAAAAGACTAAGCAACCTATCGTCGAGTCAAAGATACATAAAAAGAAAAGCAATCGGCAACTAAAAAATATAACCGGAGATGAAAGTCAAAAGATAGCTCCCTACTCGAAAACAATTATAGAAATATCAAACAAGAATCTCATAATTCTATTCCAAATTAATAATTTTATTCCAAATAAATGTCCCACCAAATAAAAATAAAAAACAAGAAAACTTATTCTGTGAAGGAAACAATCAAGGGATTCCTAAAATAAATTCCTCCTTTTGATGATATTGTCAACCCGACGATAAATTCTAGCTAATTATTCATTTAGATATTAGGAATGCATTCACAGAGCCTCTAATTCTCTACCATATAATTCTTTGACAACCTGTCCACTACTTCGAAAACACTACATTATCATAAGCATTATCATTGAGTCAATGATAAGTCGGAATCTAACAATCTCTTGGCCTCTGAATGCAAGTTCTAAAAATGGATACGACAAATCCATATGACTACATTATAATTATGCACTATCTGGAACCTTTCAAAAATCAATTGCAGGATGAACCTTTCATATCTAAGATGCCAAACACCTATGGCGAGCTATGGCAATTCAAACAACACATCTCAACATGGAGCTTCAGTGTAAACTGATGGAAGGATTATGTGTACCTCCGTTACTGGGTTCAAGGAAAGGCAACTTACCTTCAATGGAATATGAAGGAAAAGGTGAATATTATTCAAGATCACCACAACAACTACATAGTTCTCGTCCTACGGGAAGTTGATGACAACGGAAAAGAAAAAGATCACTATCACTCGATTGTAATCGATGTGAACGCTTACCACGACAAGTTCGACATGGACAACCTTGTCACTTTTCTGAGGGATCCCAAATGGAATCTCTTAACGAAGAATTTGACAAGTTGGGATACATTCCCTAGCAACACAAAACAGCTCGATCAATGGCATAGAGGCTGACACTAATCTGGCAAATGCTAGATAGATACGCCCTACAGAATGTTGAAAAGCAGCCCACGATAGGTCGTAATCTCTCTCAGCCACAACGAGAGGCAGATGTTGGTCGGCAATCAACATTTGGTGCTACTACAACAAGTAATAGAGGAGGAAGATTAGGCCAAGTCCAATCCAAATCTAAAAAGCGGGCAACCTCCAATTCTAGAATGTCGTACGCGCAGTGGAACGTAAGTACCATTACAACACCAAAACGTCATAAAATGACTTGAAATATCATCCTAGGGGATTCTAGATTGTTGCTGCAAGTTGAGATTATCCGTATTACCAACTTAAGCACTCTCTTCACCTCTTTTCTCTCTTTTCCAGATCACTACCTTCTCGGAATCCAATCCGGATCTACTCCTTTTCAGAATCCGGATCCGTCACTTCTCACACACAGTGGTTTTTTGGTGCCTCTGTTTTACCCTCAAAGAGTCCGCCTTTGATATTGTAGAAGGGTAGGGACTCACCTCTCGTATTCCTCACACTCTCTTCTCTCTCTAAACTACACAAAACAACCTTAGACCAAATGTTGCACTAGATCAAACCAAGAAACACTCTCACAACTTCTCGGAGGGCCAATCTAGAAGGCAGGTCAGTTAGAGCTGTAATAAGTCCTTTCCACTACAATGATAGATCAACAAAAACCGGAACCAATGGGAGATTGTTAGTCGTTCACTAGATTGATCCTAGGGTTTGGCAAACCTTCCGGAGAGTAGGATGGGGATTTTTCTGTTGGCGGTTGCTTATCTCCGCACGGAACCTTCCCTAGTATTCCGGACTTACACCCACGCCACTCTTTGTCAGATTTCCGTTCCCGTGTTTTAAAGGCACCTTGCACAAGACTGTATTCACAAGCCTAAACTATGTCACAAATGTTCCCTCCCAAATCAGATCCAGTCACCTCAGATCCGGATTCCTCCTTCTCTCTCATACACTTCAACGTTCTCACAAGCAAACACAGAAAAGATGGATATACGACAGATCAATTCCTGAATGTCCACTTGGTAGCTGAGATTAAAGAAAGGATGACAAGATACCAACTACAAGTGCTAGGATGGAATGAGAGGACAACAAGCCTTCCCTCCCTTTAAAACTCAAAACCCCAAAGCCAAAAAGCCACCCGGAAATCCAGGTGACCAACCACAAACCTATCGTGCTCTGGTTGTCTTCTAGCTGCGATTGGTCCCTCAATCTTTCCGAAATGTTCAAACAAACCATTCGTGCTATAACTAATGGTTTATAGATATCTCCCTCTACCATCGTAAACTGGAACTAACTAAACTGCTGAAACGATCGCTAACTCACCACTCTTTCACTCAAGTATACAAGCGCAAAATCACTACAAAAGAAAGAGGAAGAAAAAATGGAAGTGGTGGGGGTTAAGTACCCGTCATCCTACTGACCATTCCAAAAGTGGACTGTTTACCTGTAATGGTTCCCTAGATTCCTAGATCGGAACTCTAGACCATAGGCTATTGCTATTCAGGTTTCTAGAATCTAGATCCATCCTGGATCCTTTTACGGAATACCTAGATCATCCTCTCAACCTTCATGCAATGTTTAGGCTAAGAGGATTCTTATTCTATTCTTCTATAAGAAATTTTGAAAAATTGTATACTATTATAGACCTATTTTATACTAACCTAGTGGATTCTAAGATTACGTCTCATGACATACGGTTTGGGGGAACATGGATAGAATGTATGAGCACTTAAACCACGACAAGACCTATGACATGAATGATACAGAGAACATCAATTGGGCCTTGGAACTGGAAGAAGGATGGGTCCCTTCTAGTACATTGTCAACTCACTTCCATCAACACGACAAACAGCTTGTGCCGAGTAGTTTTTGAATACTCCCAATTTGGAAGGTCATTGTTCTCTTTGTCAAGGTTGTTTGGGGCCCGAAGGAGCTATAACATTGGGTCAATGTCGCCACACTTTCCATGTCTTTTGCATTCAAAGATCAGCAAAATTTGAACGCCGTTGTTCAGAGTGTCGCATTCCTCTCAATCCAAGGTTGTATGAAATGCTAGGGATTTTCTATTGTATGCCATTGGAACATGAATACAATCGGTGGACCCTTCCACTTGACCAAGGGCTGTACAGATTCCAAAACTACTTGCATTAAGGAAACCAATGAAGAGGGATGTTGAAGAACAATTTCATGAAATTTCTGACAGCCCTACCGCCCATAAGGATAAGTTCTTCTGGATGATGCAAGATATGGAGGTAGAGTTGTGTGCCTATCGGATTCCTAATAGCAAGTCTCGAGAATTGTTTTGTCACAGCATGGGAGGGCATTGGAGCTCACAACACTAGAAATTCTTTCGAATTCCAAAAAAAGAATGGATGAAGCAAGGTCCAAATGACCTCTTGGTGGAGGTGGAGCAAAATCATGAGGTCATTAAGCAATTGGAGGGATGCAATACAAAATTGATAGGGCAGGCCCTCATTTTATTAAAATTGGAAGAATCAACCAAAGTTCGTTCTATAGTGGACCTATACGGTAACTCCATGATAGAGAATAAAATGGAAGACATTGCCAAAGCATTTGGCACTAGGATGAATGAGATTATAATGAAGTGGAGGTCGTCTTTAGGGGAGGAAAATGACCCCTTTTGGCTCCATGTGAAATATGAGGGTGCAATCATAAACAAACTCATGGATGGTGTGGATCGTGCTATCATGGCTTTGAAGGCCCACGAAGTCGACGTAACTCCAAAAAAGAAGAATAAATGGAAGATTGAAGAGGAGGATGACCACTCTCCGGAAACAAAATGGCAATTTGAGAGGATTGATATGGAGGTAGAAGCTAGCCTTGGAAGGACAAGTGGTAGACGTAGTCCTCACTCGCACCCTCATTGAACTAGTAGAAGACTCATGGAGAAGGAGGGGACATCTCTTGATGCGGATAAAAATAATGGTGGCCAAAACTAAGAGGGAAATGTTGAATTTCATAGCATAGACTTATATAGTTATATTTGTGGCATTGAAAATATAATTATGCATTGTGTGGTTTAGAAGTTTTCACGACTAGGACATCGTCTACCGTATACGTGGAAATGTACTTGTAATGCATATACACGTATGCAAGGAAAATATGTTCTTATTTCAATTTGTTTTATATATATATGTTTGCTTCATTATTATAATTTCACTTGACTATGTTGAATTCCAGGATACATGCTCTAGCCAATTTCTAATTTATTGTTCATTCAAAATTCAAATGAGTATTTTATTGTACCACTTTGTACTTCTTTTGTAATTTTTTGATAAATGTTAATCCAATAATCCATACACCCTCGCCACCCTAAACTACAAAACTGATTTTAAAGAAGACAGCCCGTCCATGCTGTCTACCATGTCCGCCCATCCATTGGCAATTGTCCATGGTAACTTTCAAACCATAGAGTGCTTAGTACCTCAGAAGTATAAGAACAAGGAAGAAGACCTTTGCAAGCACTCCTAAGAAACTGAACATTAAAATTTCTAAGGGCTAGGAGCTGCAATTTTTGTGTCCCTTGCTTGGTAATGCATAGTTCAGTGGACTTTGGTTTCCAAGGCTTCACACACGCATTATATTTTATATATGTGACTTGATCAATTGATTGAAACTTGAGACGAGATTGAAACTTGAACTTCAAGGAAGCTTTTCACAATGAATAAGGACTTCTCTAGTTGGTATAGTGTTCCATCAAGTGATAAAGTGCAATGCAAGGCATGTGACTTGGTGTTTGCAAATCAGAACTGCCACATACTGAGTCACCTAGGATATGAAGGCAAAGACGGTGTTTGAGACAAAGGAATAAACCTATGCCCAAAATTGACATCGTCAATTCGGAGTCTTTTTGGCCTTTGTAAAGGGATGTTCCCACCAAGATCGGCCCTTAACAATGTGGATGGCCAGAACATAGTGAGAGTTGCTAGCAACATCTCAAATGGAAGGGACTCACCATGTTCGACACAGGAAGATTCAAGCCCAATGCTAGAACAAAGAGGTTGTGCATTTTCAGGGATAAATCATAATGCTGAAACATCAAGTGGACAATGTCCAACCCTACCATCTTCCACGAGTAGGCCTCAAAGACAAAGTTGGCTAGAAAATGGTTTTGAAGAAGTAGATAGACGGAATTTGGATGTAGTGTGGGCTAATTTCTTCTATTTGGCAAACTACCATTTGCAATTTCTCGGTCTGTGGCATTCAAAGAAGTAGTAAAGAAGACAACCGAGTTCAAAAAGTCATATAGGCCGCCATCGTACCTTGCCCTCCAAACAAAATTGTTGAATGAAGTAAAGGCAGATCTTGAGGTGAAGCTACATAAGAGGACCGAGGATAGTATAAGAAAATTTGGTGCAACCCTTTCTATTGATGGATGGAGCTCGGTTACAAATCAGCCATTGGTGAATGCCATGGTCATGTCTTTCGAGGGGGAGCAATTCTTGGGATCCGTGGATACAAGTGGGTTTGAAAAAAGTGCAGAGTATTTGGCGACTATTTTGGACAAATTCATACAGAAGGTGGGGCCAGAGAATGTGGTGCAAATCACAACAGACAATGCTCTTGTGAACCCTGTAGCATGTAGAATTATGATAGAAAAGTATCTGCACATTTCTTTTCAAGGTTGCATGATGCACGCCTTGAATTTGTTGCTTAAAGATTGAAGAAAGAAAGCCTGGGTGACAGACGTAGTGGAAAAAACTTGTATGGTTCATACGTTTCTTAGGAAGTGACACATGCCGCTTGCAACGTTTCGAACTTACCAAAAAGACCTCAGCTTGTTGATGCGAGGGGAAACAAGATTTGCCTCAAATTTCATTGTTCTTCATCATTTGTTGAGGGTAAAGGGAGCACTCCAACAGAGCATGACAAATCCGCATTGGGAACAATACATGAGGACGTTGAAGGACAAGAAAACAAAAAGTTGCATGAAGTCTCGAGAGACAAAGAAGATAATAAATAGTGACCATTTCTAGAGGTGTTGCACTAATTTTGTTGACTTGATGGGCGCTGTTGTGTATGGCCTACATGATTTAGATGCAAAGATGCCATGGATAGGCAAGGTTTTACATATTATGAGAAAAATACGAAAACATGTGGCGGATTTAGAAATTGCACTTTTTTGGTTAAGCCCCAAGCTTGCCAAACTACTCAGAGAGGTGTTCCAAGTCAGATGGGAAATAGTGGAGAGTGATCTCCATTATGTAGGAGCTCTCTTGAATTCATTCCTACTTCAAGATAAAGTACTAGCTGATGATCTTGAGGCAACCAATGCATGCAAGTGTGTTCTCATGTGAATTTGTAAAAGTGGGGACTATGCAAATGTTGTGAAGGAATTCATGGCTTTTTGACATAGGGAGCCTCCTTTCCACAACATGTTGGATCCAAGTGAACAAAAATTCTTGGCACACGCTTGGTGGGATTTTGAAGGCGCTTATGGGAAGCTAATTGCTACAATTGCAGGGAGAATATTGGGCCAACTGTTATCTTCATCTTCATGTGAACGAAATTGGAGTAGCTATTCTTTTGTTCACAACAAATCTCGAAATAAGTTGAAAACAAAAAGAGCCATGGACTTGGTGTATGTGTACACGAATTCAAGAGTCTTGGCCGCATCAAAGGAGAAGGATGAAAAGAAGTGGTACCTTGAAAATGCACCACTTGAAAATGTAGAATTACAAGAACCCGAGGGGTCTGAGGTGGAAGACAAGAGTAGCAAAGACGATGAAGATGAAGAAGGTGTTGATGTTGACAAAAATGAGGAACATGGACACAAAGCAAGTGAGGACGACTAGATCTTTGATGAAGAAGAGGATATGGATGGTGACATGTACAATTTTGGAGGTGAATCATTTGAGAGAGGAAATATGTTTGATGATGACGTGGGCAACAATGATCGAGACGAGTACAACTTTCCACTAGACCACGACAACCATTGTGGAAATGATGAAGGTGTACCTTCTATAGCAAGATTTGTAGATAGAAGCGGATTTCTTAGTAACAATAAGGTCCTAAATACAAATGAGGAGGATCCAAATGTCCAAAGAGTGGCTCCTATTGGGAATATAGCTACCTATGGTAGAACTTTGGAAGCACACAAAGTGATTGGAAGTGACAAGTCTCTGTCCATGGCAATGGCCCAAGTAGAAAAGAATGACAAATTAAATGACTGGGAGCAAATGAATGTAGACAAGACGAGCATGGAGTTTGGAGGAGGATTTGGGAGCAAAAGTGGCTGGGAATTGAGTACCTTGAACCTTGAAGTAAATGTTACGGGAAACAATGTAGGTTCTCATTTTATAGAATGTAGAAGCCCAAACTTGCTTCACAAAGACTAAGGGACTAAAGGAAAGCATGCCAAGTTTGTAACATTCAACATGCAGCGGTCCTCAAATAGCTCGACGCTCCCTATTTAAGAATGGGAGTATGACTTTGTTGGGTTTAGGAAATTCTCAATGTCAACCTCGAGCTGTGAACATTTCGAAAAAAATAGGACGTATGGAAAATTCAAGATTAAATATTACTTCATTCATCGATAGCGAGGAAAATGAGACATTGGCATCAATGTTGAAGAATCAAGAAGCTTGCTGACCACAATCTTTCATTAGGCAATCTAACCCTCAATTGCAATCCTCGATTGCAATAGAATCATTTTCCATAGTGGGGTGAAAGGGAGGAAAAACAATGATGAAAGAAACTCCTAAATCTAAGAACAAACGAGTAATGGAGCCATTTGCCATCTCTCCAAATAAGAAAGTAAATGTAGGAAGACCCCCACTTAATAAGTGTATGCCTATTTTGGTGCTTCCCTTTCGAAAAGGAAAAGCACTTGATTACCTTCAAGAACGTATAGGGAAAACTTTGTTGCAAGCAAAGAGGGAGCAAAAGATGGACAAGCCTAAGTGGAAAGCTTTTGTAACTAGAAAAGTACAAGAAGAAAAAGGGGGAAATGAATCACCTTCATTGGACGATGAAGAGAACACGTTAATGGATGATGTCGACGGATTCCAATCAAGAGACTACAATAGTGGGGCAGAGGTGAAAGGAGATACAGATTACCACCCTTAGTGATTTAATCTTGGAAGGGGCTTGCACCTAGGCCATTTATAGGTGCTCAAATTCTTTTGATTCAGAGAGATATTGAGCTAAGAAATGTTAGTAGTACAAGTTGTTCAATTTATCTTGAAGAAATATATGACACTATCCAATTCCCTTACTTGAGTTACTTGTCTAGTTTTTGTTCCAAGTGACATTCAAGAAAATCTTTTGTTTTTTGAACAACATTCAAGAAATTTTCATTCAATTCATTGTGTGATTTTTTGTTATGAATTTTAAATAAATTGAATAAGATAATTTCTAAAGCAATAGAACTCTATGAAATTAGTAACTAACCTTGCAACAAAACTTAAATTTGCCAATGTTAGTATGTCACACTCACCCCGTGTTGTTTTTCTTGGACCAATGGTTATGTGGCCTTTCTTTCAATAAGGTTCTAAGTTTTTTAGCTCCTTCAATTCAGGGGCTTGCATAGTTGTATCAAAGGAGGCCAACATTAAGTATGCAATTTCTAGTATGCAATTTTTGTATGTGTTGACTATAGTACTTCATGGCATTTTTTAACACATTTACCTCCTTTTTGCTCTACATGCTTGAAGCTGTCCATTTTTTTTCTAGGCATCACCCTTGCCTAATCCCCCCAAAATGCACTCACCCCATTGGCCCGTCCACCCTGTCCACCCCGTCTGTCCCTTAGATGGTGACTAGGCACCATCTAACTGCGTTGCCCGCGTCCGCTGAAACTCGACATTCGGACGTATGATTTTTGGATGCGATACTGCCGCAGATGTGAGTCCGGGACAACCCTGAAAGGATGTGCCCCCACTAGGATTGGAGAACAATTGCTCTGAGAGGACTTTAAAGAACACCTTCTTATACCCAAATGACCGAAAGTTCCCCAATGACCTCTTTATCTTCTTGCAATGTTCTTGAGCCATGATATCAAAGGGAGCTTTGCAACCGTTGAAAAAGTAGGCTGCAATGGTTTTTGCATTGGACTTTAACATGGAAGTCTAGACTACCACTGTGTCTGTAATCTCTGAAACCTGTCGGAGGAATTTGCTCACATTTTGCTTAGCAAAAATTGCCTTTGAACCAATGATCATGGGGTTTCAATGACTTAGAACATTATCTTCGACCCTATATGGTTTAAATTTAGTACCATAGGATTTCAGTGCATAGTGACAGAGTACACCATTCATGTCTAAGACAATGTTTAACCACTTCTTTCAAGATTGGGGCACTATAGGTGAAATAGTCCTCGACATGATCTCTCCGCTATCCACCAACTCTACCTCATCAATGCATAACAACATAGAAATGGATTTACCTGATTATAAGCAAAAGTTGGAGAGCCAGAAAGCAAGGGGGGGGGGGAAACATTGCATTCCACTAATGGACTGCGGGCTCTCGTTAGAAAGTGCTTCCACTAACAGCAGACAATACACACTTATATATTTATTGTGCTAGACCAAAAACATTGACATCGGAATCCAATTAGACTGCAAAGAAATTCATTGATGTAAGTAAACACACATACTTTATTTACATAGATTGAATATTACACCAGCAAATTGTTGCTTTCATCTTGAGATTGCAAAACTGTGCACTCATGACTATGCTACACTATACTACACGAATGGAGCCACCGACGGGTTTGCCATCACCGTGAGGTAGTCAAGGAGTGGCCACGCCATCCTACCACGTAGCATAGATATGAATAAGATTCAAGAACTATCGGAAAATGGGCTGTGGATGAACAAAAGATAGATTCATCCATGATTCCAAGTTTTGAGAATTTAGTGGAAACCATAAGGGTTGAAGGGATGTACTTGAGTGGAATCCGAAGCTTGCGGTTCACACCTCTCCTGAACCTCCTTCGAGGAAGAAACTTGTTCCATCCCCAACTCCTCGTTTACCTCCTCTTCTCCCTCCCTGTAGTCCACCCATTCTTTCGAAGATGAAAATGGCGAGTCCAAATGCTAAAGTTCCTATTCTGTTGTCTTGCACGTAGGTACATTTGTTTTCAACGAGATCTACGTAGACTTTCTAGTGGCAAAAGAAGGACCAAAACCTGCCAAATTATCATCGACTCAATGATAGGGCTCCCTTAGAAGGCTAGGTTGTCCAAAGGCAAATAGATTCTAGGTCTCTAGAATCAGAACCTCGAATCTCACCTGATTAGAAGAAGGCACATTGGAAACTTAGGGAGTCAAAAGTGAAACGTGCACAATCTCTGCAACTAGTGGAACGTGATGGGTAATATCCTCAACTTGAGGATCCCCTAGCTCAGCCATGAAGCTTTGGGCATCTCGCAAGGCCATAGTGGCTGGTGTCGATATAGATGGTTGATTCGGTGGTGGAAGCATTGCAGAAATAGTAGGGTTGTGGGATTGACTCAACTGGGCATTTAGTTTTTCCATTAAAAACTTCATCTACTCTGCTAGTGCGTTGAGCTTCTTATCTGCATTTTGTTGCACCTTGCAGATCTTCGCATTCGATGCCTTCTTCTTTGCGAGTGCCTCAGCCAACAGCCTATCCTTCTCATCCCGCTCTACCTTCCAAGCTATCCTTCTTTTCCTTGCCTCTTCTTGGTGTGTCCACCAATCACCCTCTACCTCACCTTGCTGAAGGGCAAGATGACAGGTTTCTCCTCCCCAAGTATTCTTTTGGGCTCCTCCCCATCATCATTATTCAAGGTGTGTGGCCTATCGATATCCTCATCATCACTCAATTCAATGACGGGTCTACAAATAAGGTGGTGTCCTTTTAGGCATACTAATGTCATTCCCCTCTCCATCCTTTGAGAGAGCCGTATCCTATGGCACTTCAACAGTAGAGGTTTCGAGACGCTACTGTAATAGTGCATGTTGTTGCTCTTCCCACTCATGATCGGATTCAACATCCTCCACAAGCTTTTCAGGTTTCGGGTTGAAGGCCACAACGGGAGTCACCATCCATGTGTGCACTTGGAACGTGTTCATTCCGTATTCATTCAATCCCGCGACGAGAGATCAGTGCTCGTTTGAGGACCAACATGTTCTCGCTTCCGCACCACCGAGGCAATGTTCTCTACCGACGAGTTCAATGTCATGGGTAGAGAAGGTGGTGATGTTGAATGCAATACCATAGGTCCCTAAGGAGTTGGTTTCACATATAGAATTGAATAAAGAGACTTGAAAAACATGAAGTCATTCATGTCCATTCTATCCGCGAGGGAAGCGATCTACAAATATCCTGCTCTCTCTTTCCTATCGCAAAATCTATAGTAAAAGGCTCCAAGCATCTATATTACAATAAGAATTAAGATCATCAAATATTTCCTAAATCGAAACCTAATAAGGACCTAGTCAGCATAATTTATCCTGTGAAGGATGCAATCCACTTAATTTATCTTCGAGTCGACGATATTGCATAGCCGCTAGACATAAAAGAAACAGAAAGATGCAAAACCAAAAAATCTGGACACATTATCTTCGACTTGAGGATAACTGGCTTAGAATTAATACCTTAGCAACCAGCATACATTTTAGACCTGCATAAATACCAAGGACATTTTGATCAAGAGTTGCGAAATCTTGGAGCATATTGAGATAAAATTCCATTCGCAGTTCCCGTGCATGAATCCTCCATTTGGCCCTTGTGTTCCTCATCAAATCAGAGTAATAGATGTAGTTGCTTGGCACTTTGTACTCCGGCTTTATGTTACCACGCACAAATATAGCAAAGTCATTGTTTTTTTTTAACAGAAAAAGGAATGGCACGTTTGTAGCGACTAATCGGTTGGTAACGTGGTTAAACCGCTACCCTCTTGAGGGAATGTATACTGACTAGACGTAGTTATAGTCACTTAACTTAGAAGCCGCAAAATTATTTGCAACGTTCATGTCATCCTTGCTACCGAAAATAAAGAGCTAGATAGTTGCCTCAATAATGCGCAGCTCTAGCTTCTCGGCGAGAATGTCCAGAATTGGACAGACCTCGCTCTCGGTTTCACTTGCCTTCGCTCTTGGAAGCTCCTTGACATCTAGAAAGCCGAGATTGACCCTTCGGCTATGATATTGGTAGAACCTACTCGATACCAAAGCTCAAGCGGCAACATCAATACCTCGCATCTAGACTCCAATTGAAGGTTCGAGAAGTTGATATTTCAACTTCATGAATTTGGTGAACATGTGGAGCACCTTTGAAAATTTCTCCCTCAAGTCCTTGGCTCGTTTCAGCCAAGCATTGTTTTGTAGGTGCTGCTTGAAGTATTCTGACTTCGGATGGATCAAGAGGAAATCCCAAGTGGCCGATGTGAACCGATGCTGCACTTTCCATGATCGCCATGTCTTATCTACGATGTCTCCATCGTCATCAACCAGCCTAAAGGTGGGTTTGATGTCCATCAAATCCTGAAGCGCAACTTTCTTGCGCTTCCTCCTTTCCACCTAGTCTCCACCTGCCATGTTATTCTCTACTAGAATTTTGGTTCTAGCAATAGAAACTTTTGGATACATGGCATTTCAATGCCAAGTTTTCCCGAGTAAATGTCTTGCGTATGCACCAAAATCAGTGTCTTTGAAATGACCACAGTGCTTGAAGAACTCTCTCTTCAACAACATTGCTTTTATTTTGAATGTTTTGTTATCTCTAAATGAAATCAAGGACATGGGGTTGATTAGGGTGCCCTCTAAGTGCTTCATCAAGAACTTCTCCCACATCACCCACACGTCATCTGGCAATGTGATTATCTGCATTTTGTTTTTGAGGTCAGTTGGCATCCTAATCGAAGCGCCGTCCTTCTCAAGATTTATGTTCTAGAAACGGTCAATGATTGCATCAGTGAAGTTCTATATTATGAAATAAGATGACAAGAACAAATGAAAATTAATTATGATTTTGATAACCAATCATATCGTCGACTCTATGATATTGACATCTGATGCAGCACTTAATATTTATCAAATATATCCATAGAAAGAACTAACAATATTCCCACAAAACTACTATGGATTTCAAAACTTATATATTATCGTCAAGTCGACAATAATGAGAGCCCACAAATCCTTAGCTTATAATTATTCAAATTATAAATAGCCTTGTTTCCTCTAGTAGAATCCTCAGTTGTGATGTTCGTGGGTCGCTTGTACAAATTCCAAATATTTTGACAACTAATCATGTGATTACCCCATGTTGGTTGTGTGTGGTCCAAATGATTTGTACAATTGTAGAACCTAGAGATGTTCCGCAATTGATTTGGATCAATTGACCATACAATGAGTGCATCCCACGTCTTCAACTGCTCTCTCCGAGTCTCCGTGCATCTTACCTGTTGAAGCTCCTTTGACGCAGTGATGTTGTATTAGCCATTGATTATCATGAAATTGCCAGCCTTTATGTCGTCCCACTTCTCAGGCTTCTTCTTCAACAGTTGGTTTTTGTCATCCATAGGGGTCAGACAAACTTTTTGCCTTTGCTTAATGTCACCAATTTGAATGACTTCGTTCTTCACTGCCTCCACAATATCTTTTTGAAGAGTCCAAATGACGTTTTCAACTTAGGCTATTATGCATTGGTTGATGTTGACTAGAACTGGCACACTTTTGAATAAGAAGCACGATAAGTGGTTGTCCCAGAAGTTGCGTTGGATAATGGCGAATCTCTCATAATCCTCCATTGGTGCTTCAATTTAGGATGAAGTTGGATTCATCGTCGTGAGAACTGACCCTAAATTCCCAACACCACTTGTAGCTCCCTCATGAGTGGACTTTCATCATTTTTGACTTGAATCCGCTACTCTATGTCGCGAGACGTAATCTCAGAATCCACTAGGTTACTATAAAATAGGTCTATAATAGTATACAATTTTTCAAAATTTCTTATAGGAGAATAGAATAAGAATCTTCTTAGCCTAAACATTGCATGAAGGTTGAGAAGATGATCTAGGTATTTCGTAAAAGGATCCAAGACGAATCCGGATTCCGGAAACCCGGATAGCAATAGCCTATGGTCTAGAGTTCCAATCTAGGAATCTAGGGAACGGTTACCGGTAAACAGTCCGCTTCTAGAACGGTCGGTAGGATGACGAGTACTTAACCCCCACCACTTCCATTTTTTCTTCCTCTTTCTTCCACAGTGATTTTACGCTCGTATACTTGAATGAAAGAGTGGTGAGTTAGCGATCATTTCAGCAGTTTAGTTAGTTCTAGTTTACGATGGCGGAGGGAGATATCCATAAACCATTAGTTACAGCACGGATGGTTTGTCTGACCATTCCGGAAAGACTGAGGGACCGGTCACAGTTAGAAGATGACCTGAGCATGATAGGGTGTGTTGGTTTGTTCCTTAGGCCATGGACTATAAAGAATGATCGGATGATTCAAGAGCTCATCATAGAAGCTTTGAATCAATATGAGCTAATAGTGAGAGAGCAACCTAGAACCTGGATAGAGGAGGTTTGGACAAAGGTATACGGATTCCCCAGGAAGGGATCTGGATTAGCCTCTCAAACGAATAAGTTCGTGGTAGGGAAGTTCAAGAATGCAGCCCATTCTAAAGAAGGGTATGCCATTAGTGACTGTCTAGATGGGAAGGAGAAGTAGGTCTTAGAGTTCATTATCCCAATCTTGAATCCGGAAGATCCAAACCCGGGTAGCATTGAGGACAACCTCGGTGAAAGCAACTCCAAAAGCAACTCCGAGGGCATCAATTCGGACACCATCAAGTCAAGGCAGGAGTAGTCAGAAGAAGGCGCAAAAGGCAAAGTAGTTAGGTTTTTAGTTAGTTAGGATTTGAATTTGAATCTGATCCAGGTTTCCAAGTGTGGGCTAGGTTCCGAATTTTTAGGATTTGACTTTTCAGGTTTCTTGGGAGGTTTGTGGTTGGTCACTTGGATTTCCGGGTGGCTTTTTGGCTTTAGGGTTTTGAGTTTTAAAGGGAGGGAAGGCTTGTTGTCCTCTCATTCCATCCTAGTACTTGTAGTTGGTATCTTGTCATCCTTTCTTTAATCTCAGCCACCAAGTGGACATTCAGGAATTGATCTGTCGTATATCCATCTTTTCTATGTTTGCTTGTGAGAACGTTGAAGTGTATGAGAGAGAAGGAGGAATCCGGATCTGAGGTGACTAGATTTGATTTGGGAGGGAACGTTTGTGACATAGTTTAGGCTTGTGAATACGGTCTTGTGCAAGGTGCCTTTAAAACACGGGAACGGAAATCCGACAAAGAGTGGCGTGGATGCGAGTCCAGAATACTAGGGAGGGTTCCATGTGGAGATAAGCAACCGCCAACAGAAAAATCTCCATCCTACTCTCCAGAAGGTTTGCCAAACCATAGGATCAATCTAGTGAACGACTAACAATCTCCCATTGGTTCCGATTTTTGTTGATTTGACGTTATAGTGGAAAGGATTTGTTACGGCTCTAACTAACCTGCCCTCTAGATTCGCCCTCTGGGAAGTTGTGAGAGTGTTTCTTGGTTTGATCTAGTGCAACATTTGATCTAAGGTTGTTTTGTGTAGTTTAGAGAGAGAAGAGAGTGTGAGGAATACGAGTGGTGAGTCCCTACCCCTCTACAATATCAAAGGCGGACTCTTTGAGGGTAAAACAGAGGCACCAAAAAACCAGTGTGTGAGAAGTGATGGATCCGGATTCCGAAAAGGAGTAGATCCGGATTGGATTCCGAGAAGTTAGTGATCTGGAAAAGAGAGAAAAGAGGTGAAGAGAGTGCTTAAGTTGGTAATACGAATAATCTCGACTTGCAGCAACAATCTAGAATCCCCTAGGATGATATTTCGAGTCATTTTATGTCGTTTTGGTGTTGTAATGGTACTTATGCTCCACTACACATACGGAACTATAAGTTTTAAATTAGGGTTCTTTCTTTTGTCCTCTAACTTCTCTACAAAACACAAATGAGAGCTCCTCACGTTCTCGTATGCTGCATCTGATTTGAGTGCATACCTCAAGAGCCCTTTCATAAGTCTGGATGATACAAAAGATTGTTTCTGGAGTTGCCTCGCCCACATCACCCAATGTAAGTCTGCCTTTTCCATTGGAAGGATTTTGCTTAGGAACTCCACTTATTCCATTCATTTCATTATGGACTCAGCCTCATTCTTTGCTCAAATTGCCAAATCCAATTGATGCTTTAAGTCTTCAACTTTATGGTCTTTTGTTTCTATAGAAACATCTTAGACAGAGGGAAAATGTAAAAGTTTAGGACTCTTAATAGGTCGTGGGAGTTCAACTATCACATTCACAGCTTTGCCCTTGTAAAGAAGAAGAGAGAGTTCATCGCTCTCTTGAGTTGGTTGACTTGCCTGCAATAGGCTTGCTCTGCCATTCCATTGTTGAGTTGCCTTCTCATTCTCCAATATTAACAATGTTTTGTGATGTTGTTCTAACATCTCTTCAGATGTCTTCAATTCGAATGCCAATTTCTCATTCATGGCCTTTAGATCTTCATTCGTGAGCTTCAAAGACTCGTTTTCTTTCTTGAACTTCTTATTGTCATTGTTCAAGGTCCTCCAATAGACACAATCGGACACCGTTTTATGTTGCCTCTACAATATCTCATACTTTGCCTTCAAGTCATCATGGTCTTCTTTGGAATAACACACCTCCCTCAATTCTTGATTCTCTTGTTCCAAAGAAACAATATGTTGAAGCTCTTTCAATTTCTCGTCTAAGAGTTTGTCCGCAAATTTGACAAACTTCCTAAAAGCCAAAGCACCATGTAAAATAGATGGCATCATTTTGGAAAATGTATCTGTTATTTTTGCAAGGGCAAGCGTCAATACAACCACAATTCTAGTTGTACATGATAGAGAATAAGCTATTCTGAACATCTCACCAAATCCCATTGTTGCCTTGCTTGAAGTGGAATTGTGCCCTTCATTTGTAGTGTCCCCTTCATTACTTGTGCCACCTTCATTTCCATTGTAATTTGCACCTCAGTCAATTTCAAATTGGTTCCATCAGAGGGTACATTGCAACAAGTTCTCCAACTCTTCCAATGGAGACATCTTTAGCAATGACTCTAGATCCTTCAGACCCAACAACGCTGGCAATGGATGGCCTTCCAAATTCAACATCTCTTCGTTGCTGTGGACAATATCCTTGTTCTCCAAGTCCATCCCTATACTTGTCAGTTCACTAGGGTGCTCTTCATTCCTATTTGGTAACGTTGGCACTTCATTTGTCAAGCTGTTAATTGGGCTTGGTCTTCTCATCGAGTGAAGAGATGAAGGGACATTGAACATGATGTCTTGGGCATAGTTGTTCAAAAACCTATCAATACAAACGTGTGTCATAGCAATTTCTTCTATAGAAACCTCTTCCTTCTGCTTTCGTGGCTTTGATGTTGACCCATGTTCTTTGGAACAAGGTGGATTTTTTGGAGTGTTCTCCATCTACACTCCTTTTGTCATGTTCAGTGTAGGAATCAAATCTTTTGGTGGAGTCCTAAACCCCTCTCCCTCCACACGTACTAAAAAAGAAGTGTTCCTTGCTATGGTGTTACATGTAACACTCGGCTCTACTGCCTTCTTTTTTCCATGCGCAACTTCTACACTATGCACTTTAGATTGAAGAGGGATGTGAATGTGGTCTACAACATTCTTTGACGCGGCATTTGGTTCATATGCTCTAGGGAACTATGCCTTTGGATTGAACGTATCAAGAATGTCTTTCTGATGTTGACCAATTGCAAGTGGAATTGACGCTACCATAGGATATGTGCTCCAATTCACCTTGCGAGCCAAAATCTGTTCAACGTAAACCATGCTTTCCAAGCTGTAGTTAATTTTGCCCTTGCTCATAGCCTTGTTTGGAAAAAGGGTTTGCCACACCTCCATGGAGCGATGGACAAAATGATCACTAAGACAATTTGTTGGTTTAAAACAATATTCACGAGTGTGAAGAGTGTGACAATCTCGAGGCCACAACTTCCTAATGTGATACATTTTTACATATTTTCAGTACAATTTGAAGGTCCATTACTCCACGTCCTCCGTCTCCCAATTGGTCTCCGCCTTGATGTTGACGTCATCCAAAATGTGAAAACGCAACTGTTGTCCCACCCCCTTTGGTTTAGATCTTTTGCTGCTTTCAACTTCAGCACCATCTGCATCTGTTATAACTGCTTGATCGTTGAATGTCCCCTTAGAACTTGAAGTTTCCATTTTCCAACTTCACACCCCTTCACCAGTTCTTCAGAAATAAAAAATGAATATTGTGTTTTTGTGTCCATACGTAACCAAGGTAATAAATCCAATGTGTCATGAAAGATATTTGACCCCCACTCTCCACCATGTAGGAGCAACTAGCGCGTGAAGCAATAGTAGCACATCCAACGTGGCAATGATGCCCAAATAGAAGAGTGAAAGTAAAGAGAAAGCCCTTGGCCGTCCGCCAATATACCCGTCCACACTTATACCTAGAAAAGGTCTAGGACCGAACTTGTCCCAAACCACACGGACGTGGCTCGAGCTAGCAAATGGCCAATCAGACAGCCCAACTCTGGTGGATGGCCGACTACTTCTACAAGAGCAACGATCCTTCCCACCAAATTTTTCAAATTTGAGGGACTGGAAGCCATGAGGTATCGGATTCTCAGAAAGACATTTTTCCAGATAGTTAGATTCTTCTTAATACCCTGCAGTTACAAAGTTTGTAGTATCCAATGTTTTCACCTTTAATCAAGCAAATCAAAAATATAATTAGAGAAGTTATTACAAGAATTCAAGTATGCATTTAGAGAACTTGAAGTTTACTAGTTTAGGGCGAAACTCTAAACCCTAAACCCTACTAACCCTTGAACCCTTACCTACTCCATTTGAGCAAATGACATCATTATTAGAAGATTGCAAATTTGGGTTGAAAATTGAAAATTATTTGATTTATTTTGTATAAACTAGACATGTTGGACAATGGAGATTGCAAAGGTTATAAAATCAAAAAAGCCACAATATCATTGATGAATGATGAAGTGAAAGATTATAAGGTTTAAGGGTGAGATTGACTTAAGTATTCTAAATTCTTAAAGTTCCATTATTTCGTCATTTAGCAAAATGGATTTCAACCATGTTTTAATGAATTTATTTTTTGATAGGATTTGATTAAAGTTCTTTTTAAACCCTAAATGCCCAAAGCACAAAATTTAGGTGTTCCAAAAACTTGAAAGTTAAATAAAATCGAACCAAAATACCAAATTGCTATTATTATTAGTTTATATTTTAATTATTTGTGGAAAATTGTTTTTGAAGTCTCGTTTTAGGATCAAGAAGGTGAATAAGCCGATCTTATTATCTTAAAAATAAATGATTATGTTTTCTCTATTGAAGACTTTATGCAAAGATGCCCATTGCAATCTTCACTTCCCATAGTGTTGAGGGCTCTTGGAAATCAACTTCAAATACACTAGATCTAAGGTCTTTCAAGAAAAATCACTGTAGAAATTCATTTAATAAAATCAAAAATGAGATTTTGATTTTTCAAATTTTTGAAAAGACATAAGTTTGTTGGGTTTGTGCATGCTAACTTGCTAAGCCCTATAATTCTTTTAGTCATTTAGTGACGAACTTTTGAGAATTTACATGCAAATAGAGAAATGAAAAAATTTCATACTTTTTACACCCTCATGATCAAACATTAAAATCTTTCATTCTGAAAGTGATATTGTTATGTTTTTTTTCCCATGTGATCTCTAACATGTCTAGTTTGAATTTGTACCATTACAAGTCAAATGAAATTGCTATAATTTATTAAAATGTTGAGTTTTTGTTCAATTTAGAGCAAATTTCAAGAAGCTCCACACAAGCCTTGGGCATGTAGGGGTTAACATAGAATGATAGATAAACACATCACCTTTCCTAGAAATCTAAAAATCTAAAATGTTATTGTTCTTTCAATCCTTACACAGGAGAGAAAGTTATAACACATTGACCCAACGATACAACACTTGAAGAAGAACTGCCTTTAAGTTTTAGTTTGGCATTCACAAAAAAAATCCTCAGAGAACCTTAGATTTAAACCAAAAGATTTCAAAGAAGACGTATTTTTACATACATAAAATGCTTTAAATCATACCACCTTAGATTTGTTCTATAGAACTTAGAGAGAACCTTAATTTCTAAGCAATTAGAGCATCATCTGAATTAAATAATTTGTAGAATTCATTAGTTAACCCCTAAAGGACTAAGGCCATTTTTTTTGTGAAAAAACACCCAAGACCGACATTTCTGTTGCGTTCATGCTAGAGAACTAAAAAAATACTTTTTCTAAAATGTAATGGTAGGATCTTGTACTTTAATTGTCTCAAACCAAGTGGTAAAAATTTCAGGGTTTAGGGCTACGCAAATCAAAATGTAGTAGCATTCAAAGTTATTTTTTCAAGAAGATGCTCATATTGCCTAGAAAACAAGATTGTTCATAACTTTCACATCACCAATCCAAATGGAATGAATCAAAGCTTGACATGTAGACAAAAATATAATTTCTAAGAGCAAAAAATTTGAATAATGTAATTTCAAATTTTTGTGAATTTATTTTTCTACCTGGTGATGTGAAAATTATATTTAAGATGGCATAACTTTTGCTCCTGGGCAACGATTGAAATAAAAATTATATTCCCACAAAGGCACGAACCTAATCATTTTTCTTATCTTATAAGAAAGTTTTAAAAAGTTTCACTAAAAATTGAGGTCCTAGGAACTTGCCTGAAATCCATTTTGTCCCCAAAGGGGACAATGGAACTTTAGGGATAAAATCCATTTTAGGATGAATGATTTTTTGCCCTCACGCTTCCAAAATAGACCACATTCATTGGCACAACAATCTCACAGTTCACATTAGCATGTGTTAATTAGTTAGAATGTCCTAGAATCTTTAACGTACATGTAGTGAACAAATTTTCTAAGAGTGAAACTTTGAGAGTCTTTGTTGATATATTTAATTCACACTTTGAACTCAATGTTTGATCATGAATTCATGTAGAGTTAGTAATTCTAAGCCCTTCATTAAAAAAATAATAAATTTGAAGCCCTCCATTATAATAAATAAAAATTGAAGTGAAAGGGGCTCAAAGTTTGAATAATTAATAAATATAATAGTGAAATATGCAGAAATGGAAAACCATGTTTTGTTCACTTTACATATCATAATGTTGCAATCTACATTATCAAAGGCTTTAAAGATTCTTCCACACATAGTCATTTTCAGTTTGTCATGGTACTATAATATAAGATGAAGATTGTTGTACGCGTAGTTGAGCATAAGTACCATTACAACACCAAAACGTTGTAAAATGACTCGAAATATCGTCCCAAGGGATTCTAGACTGTTGCTGTAAACCGAGATTATCCGTATTACCAACTTAAACACTCTCTTCACCTCTTTTCTTTCTTTTCCAGATCACTACCTTTCCAGAATTCAATCTGGATCCACTCCTTTCCGGAATCCGGATTCATCTCTTCTCACACACACTCATTTTGGTGCCTCTGTTTTACCCTCAAGGGGTCCGCCTTTGATCTTGTAAAGGGGTAGGGACTCACCACTCGTATTCCTCACACTCTTTTTTCTCTCTAAACTATATAAAACACACTTAGACCAAATGTTGCACTAGATCAAACCAAGAAATGCTCTCACAACTTCCTAGATGGCTAATCTGGAAGGCAGGTCACTTAGAGTCGTAACAAGTCCTTTCCACTACAACGAAAGATTAACAGAAACCGGAACCGATGGGGGATTGTTAGTCGTTCACTAGACTGATTCTAGAATTTGGCAAACCTTTCGGAGAGTAGGATGGGGATTTTTCCGATGGCGGTTGCTTATCTCTGCACGGAACCTTCCCTGGTATTCTAGACTCACACCCATGCCACTCCTTGTCGGATTTCCATTCTGGTGTTTTAAAGGCACCACACACAAGACCGTATTTACAAGCCTAAACTATGTCACAAACGTTCCCTCCCAAATCAGATCTAGTCACCTCAGATCTGGATTCCTCCTTTCCTTGTCTTCTCTCTTATACTTCAACGCTCTCCCAAGCAAACACAGAAAAGCTGAATATATGACAAATCAATTTTTGAATGTTCACTTGGTGGCTCAGATTAAAGAAAGGATGATAAGATACCAACTACAAGTGCTAGGATGGAATGAGAGGACAACAAGCCTTCCCTCCCTTTAAAACTCAAAACCCCAAAGCCAAAAAGCCACCCGAAAATCTAGGTGACCAACCACAAACCTCCCAAGAAACCCAAAAAGTCAAATCCTAGAAATTCAGAACCCGGCCCACACTTGGAAACCCGGATCAGATTCAAATTCAAATCCTAACTAACTAAAACCCTAACTACTTCGCTTTATGCACCTTCTTCTGATTGCTCCCGCCTTGGCTTGTTGGTGCCTGGATGGATGCTGTCAGAGTCGCTTTCGGAGTTGTTTTCACTGGAGTCGCCCTCAACGTTGCCTGGGTTTGGATCATCCGGATTTCCGGAGGTGAGTCTTCCTCTTCCATGTCTTCCTCTTCTTCTTCCTCCTCTGATCCGGTTTGGTACTCCTCTTCTTCAAATTTCTCAATCTTAGTGACCTCCTTCTCATCTTCTTCTCTTAAAGAGGTGTCATTCAAAACAATGGTAGTCCTCTCCTACCTTGGTTGAGGGCTGCTACATGGGCTCGAAGTTTTCCGGATGAGTCTAGGCCGGATTCTTCAATCCTCCAATCTAGTCTGCCAGGTCACTCTAGATAAGAAACCTAGGTATTTGAAAGGGTTCCTTCTTAGGAAGATGGATCGTTGGAATCGGTGGCGAGACGGTAACTTTTGGTGGTGCTAGTTCTTGTGCTTCGTCTGGCTGCTTGGCTAACTCCTGAACTGTCTTCATACTTCTCTAGATGGTCTTCTCTAGCTGAATTGAGAAGGGTTCGGTTGAATGCCAGAGAGGCTCGCTAGGAACTTTTGGTCTTGACGAAAGTGGTTGTGATGTCGTTAACTTCACTAGAGTTTCTGTGTCAAAGTGGATTTTTGGAAGTGGGAAAAATCCATGACCTGGTTTGGATCAATTCGTCCTAAGAGCTAGCACATCTCCTTCAGCACGGAATCCATCCTTGATGAGAAATCGACCGGGATCCAGACTATTTTAGATCCGGTGAAATGTCCTTCTTCGATTAGTCGGTTTTGGATGAGGGATGCTTTGACGACAAGCTCTGTGTGTCTATCTACTAGACCAGATAGGTTCTTGACAAGCTGCCGAGCTTCCTTCTCCCTCCGTTTTGTTGTGGCTAACTCTCCTTTTACCCAACTCAACTAGGCCTATAGGTCAATCTTCTCCTTCTCTAGATTCTCACTCTCTTTCTCCTTCCATCCCAACTCTTCCACATTCAGAAGTTTCTTCACCATGTCCAGTATATCCTCTAGCTCGACCTTCAGTTCCTTGTTGATCTTTCTAAGAAGGTCTACTAAGGTCTCGTGGTACTCCTGTGCTTGCAGCAGCCAGTCGAATCCGGTTTTGAAGAACCCGGATATGTCTTCCTTTGGCTTCTCCGGAACCTTCTCCGAAATAGGGAGTTTCCCTTGTGATGCCAAATCGGTAGATTTCCTTCGCCTCAAATCTATGAGCTTCTCCTCCTCTTCTATATCTTCCTCTTCTTTGAATGCTGGCTCCTCTGCCTCCACTTCGTCTGTAAGGCCGTAATGTAGGATTGTGGATCAGGTGTTGTACTCTACCATTTCTGCTTCATTCAAAATTTCTACATAGTAGTAGAGGTGGAATAGGTAAGGACCGATTGGACTGGTCTTAGCCTTTCCTACATTAGCGGCAAGCTTGGAAACTACTGCTCCAATGACTTTGCCCCAGTTGACCAGTCTATCCTCTAGTGCACCAAACATGGTGTTGGCTACCGTAATCGTAACCTAGGTAGGCTTTTCCAAATACAAGATTAGAATAATGAATTCTAAAACCTACTTCTGCCTTCTATCTAGATAGTCACTAATGGCATACCCTTCCTTAGAATGGGCTGCATTCTTGAACTTCCCTACCACGAACTTATTCGCTTGGGAGGCTAATCCGGATCCCTTCCTAGGGAATCCGTATACCTTTGCCCAAATCTCCTCTATCCAAGTTCCGGGTCGCCCTCTCACTATCAACTCATATTGATTCAAAGCTCCTATAACGAGCTCTTGAATCATTCGATCATTCTTTATAGTCCATGGCCTAAGGAACAAACCAACACACCCTATCATGCTCAGGTCATCTTCTAACTGCGATTGGTCCCTTAGTCTTTCCGGAATGGTCAAACCAACCAACCGTGCTGTAACTAATGGTTTACGGATATCTCCCTCCGCCATCGTAAATTGGAACTAACTAAATTGCTGAAACGATCGCTAACTCACCACTCTTTCACTCAAGTATACGAGCGCAAAATCACTACGGAAGAAAGAGGAAGAAAAAATGGAAGTGGTGGGGGTTAAGTACCCGTCATCCTACCGACCGTTCCCAAAGCGGACTGTTTACCCATTACGGTTCCCTAGATTCCTAGATTGGAACTCTAGACCATACGTTGTTGCTATTCGGGTTTCCAGAATCCAGATCCGTCCTGGATCCTTTTACGAAATACCTAGATCATCCTCTCAACCTTCATGCAATTTTTAGGCTAAGAGGATTCTAATTATGTTCTCATATAAGAAATTTTGAAAAATTGTATACTATTATAGACTTATTTTATACTAAGCTAGTGGATTCTGAGATTATGTCTCACGACATTCACCACTGAAAATTTCAACATGCAAGTGTTTATTTGAAGCTATTTGCAATTTCTACTTATAAACAAAAACTACATTTTAACAATTGCAAGGTGGATTGTGTTATGAGTTTTATTTTTTTCATGTGAAATTAAGTTTTTTGGAAGTGCCTTTTAGTGTGCTAACACTCTTTGAAGTTGGTCATGTTACCTCCAATCCCCGAAAACATATTTATGCAAATTTTTGAAACATATTGTACAAAAACAATGTACTATAAATAGGAAATGTATATTTTCCTTTGTATAATCTCACAACCCCTAGGAGATTTAGCACTCAAAAATGGTGTGCATACTAATAAACAAGCTCTATTAACATTTGTATGGTATTATGATTAAATTTGGGAAAAAACATAATTTGTTTCTTTGAGGATAATTACGAGCAAAAGTTTTTTTTTCATAGTCAAAATACACTTGGAAAGGCTTGGGCATTTAAAGGTTAACTTTTTTAAATATGGAAAAGAAAATGTTGACTATGAAGTGTACAAAATTCCGAATGAAATGATCCCAATGTGTTGAGGTGACCGTCCAATCGGATGGCCCCGATGGGTTAGACGGACTGGCCATTTGATCGATCGGCAGGTTGGTCGTCTAATCCGTCCGCTTGATGACGCGGATGGAAGGAGGCCGTCCGCCTCATAGAAAAGGGGCAGATAGGCCATCTGCCCTTCCCTTTTGTTGTCCCCCTTGCTTGCAAGTGAGAGTGGAGAGCTTGGTGGCTTGACCTCCATTGGCTCCTCTCTTCGAGAGGGTGAGAGTCTAATTTTGGGGGGTGACTATTATCATTTTCTTCTAAAAATTATGACGTTAATCACATTATTAGTTATTCACGATGCTAAGGGTCAAGAAGGTTGCGAAGGGAAAACAAGTGACGCCTTCTAGTGAATACACTAGGGACAGTCCCTCGGAGAGTTGCAAAGCATTGTTGATGAAATGCATTGTGGTGTTTTATAAGGTAGAGACTACAATATCCCTTGACACTAAATATGTGCAATATCAAGAGGATTGCATTGATAAATTCAAGACAGATACAAAGCAAAGGATGTTGGATGTCTTGAACGTGCCACAATGGCATCATGAATCAGAAAAGAAGAATTTTCTTCAATTCTTGGAGAAAAGGGCACATAATGCATTATGGAATGCCAAAATTATGATGGAGAAGTGGGGGAAGGAGCACTGTGCAAATGATGAAGCTTTTGAGTATGTCATTATGAAAGTGGACTTGTTTTCAAAGACGTGCAAACCATTTGGTAGGGGGCAGAATAGAATAGGATCAATGAGTTGGTGGAATAGCAGGGATGGAATTGTACAAGTACAAAATACATGTCACCTTCTAGTAGTGCTTCCGGAAATAGCCATGATCATTGCCCAAGATAACAGAGTCATGTGGGGTGGCTATGCAACAATTCAAAGGGTCCGAATTGAAGGATGTGTTCAATTCATCCATCATGGTAGTTTGTAATGAAAACGTCTCTCTAGGAAGGTCGACTTCCAGAACTTGCCAAGTTGGAACACAATACTAAGTCCATGGCTGTGAGGATTCCGCACGATGGAGTAATATGCTTCTTTGGAGTCCATGCAAGAAAGAATGAAGGGTACTCATTTTGGTGGAACGGTGGTACTTTGCGTGAAATGTTGAGAATGGATAATGATTATCCAAACAACATATCCATTCGATTGTTATATAATCTCTGTATAGCAGAAGAAGAAATCATTGCTATTGGACGTCTCAAGTGATGGAGAGACAAACGCACGGAGCTTGCTTGGGCATTGTTGAATATTATGAGTGTGGTGCATGCTGCTAGATATCTACACAATGACATTTCTCCAGACAACATTATGTTTCATTTTCCCAAAGATGAGTTACGGATTTACATAGGAGTTTGTGATTGGGGGATGACTACTATTATTCCTGAACCAAAGAAGTCGTTGTATACATTCACTTCAAGAGACGAGTGGGACGAAGCTTTGTGGAGGAGGTGGTGGGTGGATCTTAACATTACATATGTGTACAAAAGAGATGTAGATGTGGAGAATATGCCAAGCCTTTCCAAGAAATCCAAAGAGTTTTTTGTTGGTCGACTAGTGGAGAAGATCAACAAGGAATGCATGTCTGAGGCGTACCATAAGTTGCAACTTGAATCCAACGTTCACATGTGAAGTACGCCCATAAATATTTTGCACTTGTGTTTGAGAGGTATTTGGAGCCAATTTCGAAGGGCGATAGTAGTTTGGTGCAAATCATCTTCAAATTTACTTCTTTGTTCAATTGGCCAATACTGGATGAATACTTCTGCGATTCATATTGAACTTCAACCATGTGTCCATGTCATATATAACTCATGTTTTCGTATTTTTTGTAGAGGCAACGTAGTATGTATGTGGATTATATAGTTACATAGCATGTATGCACCACTTTCATCATGAATGAATGACAATGTTATTTGAATTGGACCTGTGTTTGTAATTGATGAGCATGTTGTAAACTTCAAATTGGTAATGACTTTGGAATTGTTAGAATCCTCCACATTGTTTGGCAGTATTGGCTTGCATGAAAAGCACTAAGTCATGACATTATGAGAAGTGCAATTCTTTGAGTTGATGGTTGTTGGATTAACAAGTTTTTGTTTTAAATTGTATGGTTTGTTAGTCAATCATGTATGGTTGAAGATACTGAAGAAGGCAATATAAATGGAACCCTTAAACTTTTGTAAGTTTATCACTTCAACAGTTGAATTCAAATTAGCCTTTGAAGAACTATAGTCCCCATAGTGTTAAAATGAGCTTTGGCGAATTGGGGCGGTTTTCATGACTTCAATCAAGTCCATTTTTGGTTAGAAGTTGTGGAAGTTGTGCTTCAAATGGAATTACGAAATTTTAGGTAGGCATGTAGTACTAGATGAATTTTCATCTTTCATTTTTTATCATAAATTTCTAATGATTTTGTGAAGATAGAAAAATTCGTAAGCTTTGTGGGAATATAATCTTTTCCACTAAATCACTAATCCACTATCAATGCCTTGAACCCAAAGTTATGACTAAAGTGGCCAAGAAGCTCCAAATAGGGGATAGAAGGAGGAAAAACCTCTTTGAAAATCTTTGAAGTGGGAAAATACAATCTTTTTTTGTAGAGAATATAATTTTCTCAATTTGAAAAGCTTTCATTCATTTAATTTGGACTCCTTATGAGGAAGTTATAGGCATTTTGAGGACTTATAGCATCTTCATGAAAGATGTTTTTTTTATTTTTTTATTTCTTTTGTAGACCCTCAAGTCAAATAGTCAATTCTCCTCTTTAACCCCTAAATGCCCAAGAGACCAAATTATGGTATTTCAAAAAATTTGAAGGTCAATAAAACAATTAAAACCAACTAAATTTCTATTATTATTAGTTTATATTTTTGGAGAACTCTTTTTGAAGTCTAGTTTTAGGATCAAAAGGTTTATCTTAAAAATAAAGGATTATGATTTTTCTATTGAAGATTTTGTGCAAGGATGCCCATTGCAATCTTGACTTCTTGTAGTGTTGAAGGCTCTTGGAAATGTGCCTCAAATACACTTGATCTTTGAGGCAAAAACAGTAAATCACATTATAAATTCATTTACAAAAATTGTAGAATAGATTTTGAAAAACTGTAAATTGATTGGGGTGGTGCATGCTAGACCCTATAACCTCATATTTTTTTAGTAACCAACTTTTTAGAGTTGACATGTAAAAAGTGAATTGAAAATTTTTCATAGTTTTTACACCCTCATGATCAAAGATTATAATCTTTCAATCTGTAAGTGATATTATTATGTTTCCTTTTCCTATGTGATCTCTAACAAGTCTAGTTAGAATTTGTATGGTTACAATTCAACCGAAATTGGTACAACTTATGAAAATGTTGACTTCTTGAGTTCTTGTTCAATTTAGATGGAATTTCGGCCCATCCCCCCTTCCCCCCATCTAATGGACAAGGTGCAACTCTGAGGTTCTATGTCCCCAAACGTAGGATGTTTGGGCGTCTATGCAATCCTATGTCCTTTACCAAGGACAACACCCTTCACATTGACAACTCTCCGAAAAAAAGCGTCTGCAATGAGAACGGCAACGTGATCTTCCTAGTAACCTAAACGCAAACGAAACGAAGGGATGATATCCTCTTGGAGACCCTCCTACTGTGGCTCTGGTGTCTAGAATCCGATTGCGAATCGGGGTGACTACGAGAATATGTCAATAGCAATTGCATTGGAGTGAAACCACTCGATACTCGTGACTACGATCACGAGCTCATTGTAGACGCGATGAGGGACTTGGCCCAAAATGTCGAGGTGCACTTCAAACTTCCCACGGTGAACTTAGTGATAGAGTTGGCCCGTCGTAGGAGATACACTTATCCATCACCCACCTTCTGTTTTATTGAATTAGGAAGAGATATTTTATGTATTATAGTCCTGTCCATACAACATTTGTTTGTTAATAATATTTTGGTTTCTGAGTTTGTCTTTCTATTGTAGGTCTCTATTTCTAGAATTCCATCCTATATCTCTCATTTCTTGTTGAAAATTTCTTTGCATCTGGTAATTGACGGATGGTGATGTGGGGGAGCCTTGTGTAATTTACATGTACTTACATGTATTGTAGGTTGAGGCTGCTCATGTAGTCATCTCTATCAAAAGGCAAAGGTTGATGCGAAGTTTGGCACCTAGATCAATGAAGTCTCTCTCAAGGCGATCGGACTTCGCGGGAGGGAGCTGCGATACTGCTCCCATTTCCAAACCATACATGCTACGCTCAGCTGTACATGCGGCATCCGTGGCCATAGACTACTCCAAAGGCGACATCGAAGACGGAGTCATGGACAGTCCACCGAGTTGTGGACCGTTGAGGACTTCGATTTGTTCGCTGTCCCTATTCAAACGAGCTTCTTCCGCTCGAGTAGGATCGTTCTCGCCAACTTCATGGACGAAGGCAACGACAAACTAGAAACTCAACCTCCCCGTGGGCGAAGGGACAAGGCATCCTCGTGCCGAAGATGATGTTCCATGTAGCTCTAAGTACCGGTCTGCTTGTGAGGTGAAAGCACCCTCTTCTTTTGAGGATAAGAAGGTGAGAGCGGCAATTGGGCTAGGGATTGGAGGGGGCTTACTTCAACTCAAGGATAGGCGGACTCACCTGGCGCTATCTATGAGAGCAAGGCGATTGCCCTTTGTGGACAATATTTTCTAGCAAAGGGCTCTTAGAGACCACCAACGGTTAGTAGACTCGAAATCGACTAGATCTGGATACCCGTATATAACCCATGTGAATAGATCACTACCAAGGCTGCCTCCTCAACAAGCCAAATCTCTTTCCACCTATGGTGGTCCTCTAAACACTCGGAAAGAGAACGACATGAGGAATGGATCTTCGAGTTCAGACCTCCATGGTGGGACCGTCTCTGCAAGTAAATCCAGTCATCCTTCTCAACGCGATGATATCTTCAGAGGCCTAGCAAAGCTAAAAGCGATGGAATAGTCAAAGAACAATTGTGTAGCCAAATTCGATATATAGGCGAGCAAGTCAAGTCAAGTCTTCGGAGCCTTATGTTTTCGAGCCCAACTTACTATTAATAGCTTGGTATATAAAAAAATACAAAAAATTATTTTTTAGAAAAGTTAAGTGCTTCATGTATAGTAAGCCTCTTCGTTTAAACACAGATTTTAAAAATTTAACCATTCATAATTCATTCATTTCAAGTGAATAGGGGAGCAATAGTTACATTTTCTTTGAGTACTCTAGCTCTTGAGTAAATCGAGCTTACTGAATGTAAATTCACTCGCTTTTCTATTTCTTGACTACTTCAAACATCATGGGATTGAAATCCTCCTTGCTGGTTCCAAGGCGAATGAGGCAACATGTTCATAAGATTTGAGGATTCTTGAAGGTTAGGCTCCGTTTATCTTTGGGTTCAACAACTTCTCTTTCAATAAAGCTTCGCATCGAGTTTTCAAAGTCTCAAAATGACCATATTGTCTCAATTTAATGAATAAGGCCTTTAATTATCATGTCTTCTTATTTCAGTGAGGAAACAAAAGATTTTAGCAACCCCTATTGAAGAATGGACAAATTCAGAATAGAAATGCAACTAGAGGGTGCTACATTATACCTTTCAAAACATTCATGATTGCAAAGTAGTAAGTGAAAGTAGAAATGAAAGTATAGTGCTTATGGTGTTCACGTTTGTGAGCTCTCCTCCATGTCGATGACGGCTACTATTTGTATCTTGCAAAACCTCTTGCACTACTTCCACATTTTCCACTCCAACAGCCTCTTCTGTAATGCTATTTCCTTCCCCGAAGGAAAGTACTTTCCACAAATCGCCTGTTATAACCACTCACCCTAAACTACTTCTGGATCTCCTCTTAGAAAAGATTGAAAAGACTTTGGAAACGCCACAAGGATACTACTTATCAGCTCTGGCTTCTACACTACAAGGAACACATTAGAGAAAGAAATTGATGACAAGTGCAAACATTAAATATAATGGCATTTCCATCTGTCATCTAATTTAAACCGCCACTCAATTTCAAACGGCACAGTTCGATGTGTTCAGGGCACTATCCTTTAAAGGGGTCTAGGAGTTGCCAAACCCATGTTGGCACGCTTTATTGCTATAATGACCCCCACAGGGAGTTAATGTCAAAATGGGGTCACCTATCATATTTTCCATTGCACCGTCCATTTTGGGAGTACGATCTTCGGATATCCCCATTTCCCAAAATGGAAGAGCTGAGTTGTGAAGCCTCCATGGTAGCAGAGAATCTACTATAACTCATGTTCCTGCACAATGGTATTTGAATTGCACTTAGTCTAAATGGGACTGAAAAAGGCACATTCATGACTTGAGTTATATTGAAGAAGTAGTTCACTAAGGAGGACATTTGTGGCGGCGTAAATATTGTTATTTGAAATGAAAATTAATATTGAACTACTCACTAACATCTTGCCAACACGCTCTCCCAATCTCCTATAGCAAGTCATTCAAATAGAGATGTTATAGTGTATCATCTAGTCCATTTCCTTCAAGCACCACTGTTAGGGCCATCTCCTTCATCCCAAGTGCCCATTGTGAGTATTCTTTTATAATGGCTTGCATTCGTGTAGATGGCTATGAGGTTCCCCTTCTCTTTCCACTACAAGAAGATGGACATGTGAGGGTTACAAGTCACTTGCTCCATGTTCGGTTCATGTTTGTAGAGCCCTCCATCTACGTCGAGGAAGAGAGGAAGTCGCAATTAGATGAACTACAGGAATCTATCCCTGTAGTTAAGTTAGTAGAAGACGAAGGGAATTGCTAGTATCTTACTTTGGGAAATTACAGGGCTTATGGATTTCTTCTATCTATATTAGATGCATCAATTGAGATTCTAAGTCAACAATCTGATACATCAATAGTGGATATGCCATACATCAGACATGGAGTGGCGCTTAGTCCCCCAAGGAGTGTTCTTCCAATCTTGCCATAGACTACAGTTCTTCATGTAGTGAAATTTGAGAAAGTAGATCCTCTCATAGAATTGTCATTTGAGTCACAAGGAGAGTCATCTGAGGTAATGCTATGCCCTAAGCCGTGCTCATTCCAAATTCAATCAAAAGTGAAAACTCCTATCAACTTAGTATCAGGCACCCAATCAAATAGTTTAACGCCTTTGTTAGGCTCAAGTCCTCCGGAGCACCCATGTCCAGTTGAGGGAGTCAATATAATGGAGTGCTTCAAAAGACTATCTATTATAGAACACTCATGGAACAAATTGTCCACCATGGATCTCAACGTCATGAAGCATCATCACGTGTAATACCTACCAAAAGTATTTAACGGTGATGTCATTTTCAAATTGCCTCTTTGTCGATTAGCATCGTCTTCATTGGCAGCCTGAAACTTAGAGGGAATGGATAAGCGATACGATAGACACCCATGGTGCAAGTTGGTGATGACCAACATTCACAACTCCAACTAGCTCAAATTCTGTAAGTCACACTACGTTGGTCATCTTGCTTGTGAAAATCCAAAGTGTGATTACTTAGTAAGGGCCTCCCAAATGAATGAAATTGAGTGGAGTGGTTACAAAAGCTTCCCTTTTGTAATACGGGACAGTCCTCCCAAAGATTCTACTCTAGTATGCAAGGTTTGTAATAAGACACCGGTGTGCTTGAGTACATGCAATGTTAGGATATAATACTCCTACAATGATAATCCGAAAATGACTAGGGTGGCAATTCACATTAGAGATCATAGTCACCTTGTTGCAAAAGGCATGTATAGAGATTCTACTAGGCATATTTGTGGACTCATTGCGGAGCAAGTGGCAAAAACACCAATAGCTATGAATTCCGCAATTGCTCTTTCTACGAGCAAAGATATCCTAACGAAATATCTCTTTGATAATGGAGAGGGAGAGAAAGAGATGTTGAGATGGGAGGAACTAGAGGAGGTCATGGATCAATTCTAATATTTGAGCAATCCAAATATTCGGAATGTTATCTCTTCCTTCCGCTCAAACAACCGAGGAGGGGTCATTGACACATTATGACCATGAAGAAGGAGTCAAAGTTCGAATTCATACACGACAGCGTCTTCCTTGGACAAGACAAAGAAAAAGTATACATTCTCAAAATGCTCACAGAAGGACCTGGAAGTAGAGTCGACCTAGTCAAACAGATGAAACCAAAAGGTGATTTGTAGAATGCATGGATGATGTTTGACCATGTCAAACGTGTGAAGGAGTGGACTACGATGGCTTGCCATGTCTAAGTATGATCCTCACTACAAAAAGGTCATGACAATTTCAACATGCAATATGCAATCTGAAGACATGAAGATCCAAATACGATTTTGGAGATGCTTGAAGAATGTCATGTATGGCACAGTGTCAACCATACAAACTTTAAGGGATTCATAGCAGATAGTGCTATGGCCAATTGGAATGTAGTCCGCATTGTCTATAGGAGTGGTTCTACTGATGACAGAATGGAAAACCATGAAAGGACTTGTTTGTTGCATTGGACTACTCTTCAAAAACACACGCAGAAACACATCAAAGAAGCATTCCAACAGCAACACAATATATTGTGCAAGCAATACAAAGATTCCAAGAACATGGAGGAGGTAGAGACATGATATCTCGCGATTCAGTTATGGACTTGAAAAAAGTGTACTTTATATTACAACCAAATTTAGTAATGATTGCATTGCTCTTTTCTAGAGAATTAGTATATTTTTATAATTATTTCTATTTGACTCTCTTCGATGTTATCTACAGTAAACTAAGACTCAATCATTGCACTTTACAAATATACTTGCTTGTGAGGTATGTGACTACAAATGCATATTCATATGTACCCTGAACCATCTACAGATTTGGAGGATTTGAATTTGGAGGAGATGGAAGACATGCCTTCATGCAATTTGTTGGAAATAGTCTATAACAAATGGCTCCAAATGTTGGGAAACCGAGGGAACAATTTGTTCGATGCCACTTGCGATGACAGTATTCGGGCATGGATGCAAATGACTAACTATCGTGCATATTTGAGAGGACACACATTTGGATCTGGTCCATCAAAGGGGGAGTTGGAGTTGAGAGCTGCAAGGTGAAGCGGGGATCCCAAGAAAATGGCTGAGGCCCTAAACACATTGCCTAGAGCTAAGGGGGTCGAAACTTGAGTACCACATCTAGAAGGAAAAGAAATTTTTGGAAGCACAAAGAGGAAGTTGAACGTACCTATTGGTGATGCTAGAGATTCACATCAACCAAACAAAGTCAATTTCTCTCAACCCCGTGTTTGAACAAGGTCCACAACAACTTGTATGGAGTCTATGCAAGGCAAAGAATCACAACCTGAGGTGAATCCTTCTCAACTTGTCACGATTGCATTTGAAAGCGACTATGACACATCGAAGTGGCACATAGCAAGGATCAACCACAAATCAAACGCAAGATGTCAAGCTCAACAAGGATCCAACACCAAATGGATCGTCAAAATTGCAAGGGGAGAAAAAGGATCTGCAATTCCCACCTATTGTGGGAGAAAAGAAGATTACGGGAGTAAGCAAGAGGTGGTGGTGGACTTCTAGTTATGCTTAGATGATATTGAAAGATGTGTGAAAGGTACAAAACAAAGGTGGGTCATTTACTAGTCAAAAATACTAGAGGTCTGGCCAGTTTGGACTGGGACTAATCTCAACCAAGAAGAGACCTTGCTCCTACAACATGTGGGTTTTTGCCTCCAAGAGCAACCTATATTGTTGCCACAACGGCTTTTCAACATGTCTAAGTTCTTCAAGAGTGCTGTCTACGACCACCCTATGCCCTTACATCTGGATGCATATCCCACAATTAGGAACAACCGAACCATACAGAGGATTGCAAACGCATCATCTACAGAACAACAAAACAAGTGGGAGAGTGTAGGTAACATTAAAGGTCAAATCCTTCGAGTAACATTGCTTCCTTTTTCGGGCCTAGGTGTAATTGTGTCGTTGGAGAGAGAGGTAGACCATAACAAAAATGCCTATCGAATTATAGTGGGTATGTTTTCCACATGCACATGTTCGGACTTCATTAACATGGTTGTTTCCGCAATTGGAGGCCGTCATTAATATGTGAATTGCAAGCATCTATACTAGTACAACTACTTCTGCAAGATGGACATCCATGATGACAAATTCATTCATGCACCAAGCTATAGCTTCAACAAGTTGAAGCTACCTTTAGTTTGAGTAGGAATTATCACAGTTCCAGAGTAGGCATGAACACATTTATCCATGTACTTCATTTGTATTGTATTCATTCACATATATTACAAGTGAAATGATTTGCAATGTATGGAATTGAAAATATGAATGCATTCATAAAATAGAAAAGCATATCTCATTGGTCAATTATTTTGTAGTTAGTTCACAAAAATGATTGAAATATACCACCTTAATCCCTATTTTAGTAAGGCATATATGAATACATCATTTTTTCCTCCCCTTTTTCCCTAGTGTTTTCCCATTTTTTAAACTTCTTCGTAGTCATTTTAATTCCATTGATTTTCCCTTCATTTCCACATACACTTCTAGGTTTTTTTCATTATACGTTCTTGCTGGTTTTCTTTTACTCCAAATTTTTTCTTTCCCCATTATTTTTTTCTCTCCCCAATTTTTTTTCTTTTCCCATGTTTTTACTTTTCCATATTTTTTTTCCCCTTGTTTTGGTCTTTCCCCATTTTTTCCCTTTATCCTTTTTTTTCCCTTTACCCATTTCATTTTTCCTTTTCCGATTTTTTTCCCTTTACCCATTTTTTTTTCTTCTCCCATTTTTTTTTCTCTTTCCACGTTTTCTGTCTTTCCCCATTTTTAAAAATTTTCCTCATTTTTTTTTCTTTCCCCATTTTCTAGGGGCTACTTATTAAAAATTTCTTTTGAGGATGTTAGCATTTGGTAGTAAATTTCAATCATCACAAAAAATGAATTTCAAAATTAAAAATTACATAAAGTAAAAAATCTCAAGATTCAAGTGAAATGTCTACCACAAATTCACCATGGCTTGGGGTCGTCATCTCACCCTACTCTTTAGATTGTCTACTCATCCTACCCATGTGTACTTATACAGGAGCATCCTAAATCCCAATCATTATGGGATATTCAAAACCCCAAATCTTGTGTATTCAAATTAGGCAATCAAAACAACGCAACTACCCTAAACCCAAATGACATCTATCTATAATACTCGCACTATCTAGCCTATTTCCCATTGTAACCATTGAACTAAGTTGTGAAACTTTTCAGTAAAATTTGACAGTCTTTTCCCATACTAATAAGCAATTTTAGAAGAATAAAAAATGACTCATTCCACAATCCACGGTTTTAGGGGACATGGTCATATGTCACAATATTTACTAAAAATAGGAAGTTTTCCTCTATTTTGGGGAAAAAAATGAAAAAAAAATTGGGGGGCAAAAAAATGCCTCCAAAAAGTTTTGGGGGCTCTAGGCTCAGAAGCTCCACATTCATAGCTCACAAGCTCACGGCTCCAAGCTTGCACGCTAGCGTCGTTGTCTCCAGAAGAATGCATGCTCAAACAAACAAAGACTTGAAAGAAAAATTCCCAGAGGTGCTTTACATGTTCACTAGGACCCTAGGTTTATGAAGTTGAAATATCAACTTCCTGAACCTTCAAGTGGAGTCCACATGTGAGGAATTGATGTTGCCGCTCGAGTGCTAGTTTCACATAGATATTACCAATACTATAGCCAAGAGGTCAATCTTGGCCTTCTAGATGCTAGAGAGGTTCCAAGAGCGAGGGCAACCGAAATCAAGACCGATGTCGATCTAATCCTAAACATTCTTGCCGAGAAGCTGGAGTCATGAATGACTATGGTAAAAGTCTAGCTCTTTATTTTGGGGAGCAAACACTAGAAGAAATCAATGCTCACTTGATCAAAATTCAGGAGATGCAAAATTTCATTTTCTGCCAAAAAATGCAATTTCTGCGTTGGAAGAAACATAGTTTTCTAAAAATTGCATTTAGGCCAACGCAGAAATTGCGTTTTTTGGTAGAAAATGAAATTTCACATCACCTTAATTTTGTTCAGGTGAACACTAATTTCTTCTAGTGAAAGACGATGTGAATGTTGCATTAAATTTTGCATCCGCGAAGTTAAGTGCTTACAATAGATTGTAGTCAATACGCGTTCCATCCAAAGGAGAGTGGCTTAACCATGTTACCAATTGATTAGTCAATGCTAATGTGACACTCCTCTTTCTGTTCAAGAATGACAACAACTTTGCATCATCCATTCGTGATCATGTAAAGGCGGAGTACAAAGTGCTAAGTGACTGCCTATATTACTTTGATTCGGTATAGAACATTGAGGCAAAGTAGAGGATTCATGCTAGAGAACTACAAATGGATTTCTACCTAGATATTCTCTAGGATTTTGCAACTTCTGATGAGAACGTCCTCGGCATTTATGCAAGCCCGAAATGCATGCTATTCGCTAAGGTATTTAGACTAAGCTTCGTATCCTCGAGTCAAGGATATCAAAACTATTGTGATGATGTTGTGTATTATTGTTGTGGTAGAAGTGAAATGTTGTGAGATATCATTGACTCAAGGATAAGTCCAATAATTGGTATCATTGAAAGCCCCTACAATAATGGATATATACTAATGTGAGTTCCTTTTCTAATTTAGATGTTTGGGGCATTCTACTATGAGTTTTGTGAACAAGATGATATGGTGGGATACATGCAAATTGCCTCTTTCGCGGATAGGATTATAGGATGGACAAGAACGATTTCTTGTTTTCGAACTCCCCGTATTCACTTTTATATGTCAAACTAGCTCCTCAAGGATCTATAGTTGTGCATTCAACATTGCCACCTTTCCCACCAATGACATTGAACTCGCCAATAGAGAAGATCAATCCTATGCAGCAAGAGTAGGATCATGTTAGTCTTCAAACTAGTATAGATCCTAGCGTGACCGGATTGGATGAGTATGAGACCAATTCGTTCCAAGTGCACACATGGATGGCAACTCTTACTATGGCATCAGACCGAGAATTTGGAAATGTAGATGAGGATGTCGAATCTGATCATGGGTAGGATGAATAACATGTGCTATCACATCAACTACCTATGATGTTTGTTGTTGGGGCATCTCAGGGCACGTCTCTCCTAGGCGTTGGAGAAGGGGATGATATCAATGTCCTTGAAATGATGCCACCTCCTTTGCCCAAAAAGAAACCTTTGGTTAGTGGACCTTTCATTCTCCTTAGTGACAATGAGGATATTGATCAACTACATTCCTCAAATAATGATGATAGGGAAGAGGGAAAGAGACCACTTGGTGAAGAGAAACTTGTCCTATTGCCCTTAGGCAAGGTGAAGGTAGAAGGTGACTGGTGGACACACCAAGAGGAGGCAAGGAAAAGAAGGATAGCTCGAAAGGCGGAACACGATGAAAAAGATAGGCTATTGGATGAGGCGCTAGCATAGAACAAGGTGGCGAACGCCAAGATCAACAAGTTGCAAGAGAATGCAGATAAAAAGCTCAATGCATTGGGGGGGCAAATGAGGTTTTGTAATGGAGAGATTGAATGCCCAACCGAGCCAATTCTACAACCCTCCCATATTGCCAATGCTTCCTCTATCGTGATAACCATGCATATTAGTACCCACACCTGTCACCTTGCAAGATGCCCAAAACTTTGTGGTTGAGCTAGGAGATCCTCGAGTCAACGATATCAGCAATCTTGTCGGTGCGATTGTTGACAATGTACCCACTTCCACTAGAAGAAAACAACCTCCATTTCAACACAATCAACCCAATGCAAAATGTAGTTTTATGCTGAAAAATGCAGAAACTGCATTGGCTACAATGCAGTTTTTAGAAAACTATATTGTGTCCAATGCAATTTTTGCATTTTTTAGCACAAAACTACATTTTGCGTTGGGTGGATTGTGTTGAAATGGAGGCTGTTTTCTTCTAGTGTTCACTTTTGACCTCCCACGTACCTAGAGTGCCTTCTCCCAATCAAGCAAGATTCAAGGTAGTGATTTTGGAGACCCATAATCTCTCCACTCCAAGTAGCTTTGGCCTGATCAAGGAGCCTTATCATCAAGTCAATGATAATTTGGTAGGTGTTGGACAGTCCTCTATTGCTATGGAGTCGTCAATGCCCTTGCTCTTGACCAATGTACTTGCGTGCAAGTTTTTGGAGCAAGAACATCAACATTTGGACTAGCCCACTTTAGAAGAAGAACAACAAGTAGACTATGGAGAGGAGGGGAGGAGGTGAATGCAAAAGTCGGAATCAAACAAGCTCTACCACTGGAGGATGGAAGTGAACCTCAAGCTCTAAACTCCACTCAATACATCCCTCTGCCCCTCACTATTTCGATTGAGTTTTCGAAACTCGAAGTCATGGACAAGTCTGTTGTTTGTTCATTCACAGCTAGTCTTCTACTAGTTCTTGAATCTTATTTGTATTCATGGTGCTTGATAGGATGGTGCAGCCACTCCTTGAATGCGTTGCGTTGACAGCGAACCCGTTGGTGGATCCATTCATGTAGTACAGTATAGCATAGTGATGAATGTATAGTTTTTCCAGTTGTAGATGAAAGCAAAAATTTGTAGGTGTAAAATTTAATTTATATAAATAAAGTATGCACGCTTTCTTATATCAATGAATTCGAGATGTAGTCTAATTGAATTCTGATGTTGATGTTTTTTTGGCTCAACTCAATAAATATGTAAGCGTACACCATTCGTTGCCTACACAAGAATTTTCTATTGGAAGACCATAGTTGATTAGTGGAATGCAATATTCCCCCCCACTTTTTGGTTCTCCCACTTTTGTTTTTAATTAGGTACCTCCATTTCTTTCTTATTATACATTGATCATGTAGAATTGGTGGGTAGCAGAGAGATCGTGTTAAGGACTATTTCTCCCGTAGTGCCCCAACTACGAAGGAAGTGGATGAACATTGTCTTTGAACTAAATGATGTCCTATATCATTACGTAGTGAAATCCTATGCCACAAAATTCAAACCATATAGGCTTGAGGACAATGTTCTTTGCCATCAAAATCCCACAATCATTGGACCCAAGGCCATCTTTGCTCAACAAAGTGTGGGTGAGTTTCTCCGACAAGTTTCAAAGATCGCCGACAAGGTGGTAGTCTAGATTGCCATGTTGAAGTCCAATGCAAAATTGATCGCATGATACCTTTTCAATGGCTCCAAAGCCCCCTTCAGTATTATGGCTCAAGAACACTACAGAAAGATAGAGTTATCACTAGGGAATTTTCTTTCGTTTGGGTATAAAGGGGTTTTCCTTAAGGTCCTATCGAAGCATTCTTCTCCAATCCTAATGGGGGCACGTCTCTTATTGTAGACATCATCCTTTTCATTGACGACTCTCTAGAAAAGAGCATCTGCAATGAGAGCAGCAATGCGATCTTCCTAGAAACTTGGTCGCACTCCAAATGGAGGAACGATGTCCTAATGGGAAACCTCTTGCCATGGCTTTGACGTCTAGAATCTGATTGCGAACTAGGACAACTACAAGAATATGTTGATAGCAACCGCATTGGAGTGAAATTGCTTGGCACTCGCGACTACAATTACAAGCATATCATTGATGCAAGAAGGGACTCAGCCCAGAACGTTGAGGCACGCTTCAAACCTTGTTGTGAACTTAGTGATAGAGCCCACCCGTCGTAGAACATAGACTTATTCGTCACCTGCCTTCCATTTTATCGAATTGAAAGTGAGATTTTATGTATTATGATCTTATAAAGGCAACATTCATTTGTAAATAAACATTTTGAGAATTGAGTTTTCCATCTAATTGTAGGCGTCTATTTCCCAAATCCCATCCCAACACATTCGTTTTCTATTGGAAATTTCTTTGCCTGTAGTATTTGATGGACTATAATGTGTGGGAGCCTTGGGTAATTTATATTTACTTTAGGTTGGAGCTACTCATATAGTTGTCTCTATCAAAAGGTAGAGGGTGACGAGGAACTTGGTATCTAGATCAAAGAAGTCTCTTTTGGGGCAATCAAACTCCGTAGGAGTGAGCTGCATTATCGCTCCCATTTCTTGTCCATACATGATGCGCTCCACTGTGGATGCGACATCTGTGGCAATAGACTATTCTAAAGGAGACATTGAAGACGAAGTTGGTGGATAGTCCACCAAGTCAAGGACCGGTGAGGATAGTGATCTGCTTGTTGTCTCCATTGAAGTGGGCATCTTTGACTTGAAGATGATCATTCTTGCCTACTCCGCTAATGGAAGCCGCGATCAACCAGAAACTCAACCTCCCCATCAGCAAGGGGACAGGCCATCCTCAGCATGGGGATGATATTCCAACTTTGAATATCCATCTAAGTGTGACATAAAAGCAACCTTCTCCTTAGAGGATCACAAGGTGAGTGTTGCAATAGGGTCGGCAATTGGAGGGTGCTTACTTCAACTCAAGGATAGTTGACCTTACATGGCGCTATTTGCGGGAATAAGGTGGTCCCCCTCTACCGATAGTCTTTTTCAACAAAGGGCTCTCATAGACCATTATGAGGCTTTTTCATTGCAAGGTGAAGAAACCCCTAGAGTTGCTCGATGGGGAGTGTATGGGACACCTACCTAAATTGCCTCCAAGCAATGGACTCCAACAATGAAATTTTTGGTGAATTTTGACCTAAGTAACTCTATGTAAGAAGGGGGCAACCTATCTCACATCACCAAATACACCTCCTAACAACTCACTATCATCCAATTAAGCACTCAAATAGATTATAACAACTTTGTATGCCAAAATCTACCTCAAATGTGCCATTTGAGGCTCTCACCCAAACCCTAAAAAATGAGATTCACATTTATGCAATTGCAATCACACCAACCATTCTAACTCAACAAACATTACACTTCCAACAATTTTTTTTAGCAAAGCGCAATGAAAATTGCAATGATTCAATTATAATTGTATGGATTATACAAAAAACCCCTCAAATTCAGCTTCTTCCAAAGGGCAATAGACCCTCTTCCTCGAAAACAGCTGCCATTTTATGTTACTTGCTCCAAATGGGTCGATCTTAGACTCTTTGGAAAGCCATCTTCAAGGCGCACCACCCCTCCAATTTTCAGCTGATTCCGCTACGTTGTTTTCCCGTTGTTGCCCGCCAAAGTTGGTAGTCCTCCATTGTTGCGGCAGCCAACCTCCCTGCACAAAATCATCCACCACCGACGCATTTTGGCTCCGAATTGGGCTAGCTATAGCTTTTAGGAAAGCTAACTTCAAGGCGCTCCATCCCTACAAATTTGAGATTCATCCAATTTTCCATGCTCCTGCAATCAGCCATCAAAGTTGACACTCCAATCTCAACTCACATTTTGCCCTTCTTCCCAAGCACTTTCCCATCCGACCTCAAACCTCTTCATTATTCACCCATTTTCTTTCAAAAAAATGGTGGAACCTACTCAACCAATTGTTCCTAATCTTCCCCTATCCTATTCTTTTGCAATTCATGCTTCAAATGCCTACAAATCACAATCTTCTTCTCAAAACACACACTCCAAAAATTCACACCAAAAAGAGAGAGAGAGAGGGTTCCAAGCCCTAATTTTGCCTATATCCAAACTTCTTAACAAATTAGTTTTCTTAACTACTTTCATCCTACAATAATTCACTATAAATCTGCTAATTTAGTGTAAATTGCACTATTTTAGTGTTCAAACCCCTAAATTATTGTAAGCCCCTCTAACTTTTTGTAAAATCCTATTTTAGTGTTTCTAGCACTATTTTAGTGTTTTAATAGTAGTTTTAAGTTTTCTCACTTCTTTTGTGTTTTTCACATTTATTATTTTTTGTGGTTTTTACTTTACTTTAAGTTTCATTTCCTACTTCTAGTTATTTGTTTTTTGTTTTTTGTTTTCTTTTCGTCATCATTTTATCGTTAGCCTAATTTGGTTATTCTACCAAATCTTACTTAACCTCTTTTTAGTTTTAACTCCCCATTTTTTCCCTAGAATTTCCCCTAATTTTCTCCTAATTGCATTTTCTAGCATCTCACCCTAACTTCTTGAAGTTTTCATTGCTATCTAGTAGAAAGCTCCTTAATTGATGGTTGTGGCTTAATCCAGAGTACTAAAACTTCCTAATTTGCAAATTTAAGGAAATTTTTTCTATTTTCTATTTTCTAAAAGGTGAACCAATATGGTTGTTCACCACCATCGACGGACGACAAACTTGAAATCAATTCGATCTGGAAACCCATACATAATCAACGTGAAAAGATTGATGCCAAGACCACCTCCTTGACAAGCCAAATCTCTTTCCACCTATAGGGGCCTTCAAAACACTCGGAAAGAGAACAAGGTGAAGAATGGTTTTTCGAGTTCGGACTTCTATGGTGTGTCAAACTCTGGAAGTAAATTGAACTAACATTCTCGATGCAACGATATCTTCAAAGGCCTAGCAAAGGTGAAAGTAGTCGAACACATAGAGAACAATTGCACAACCAATGGTGATGCATAGGCAAAAAAGTCATGTTTTTGAAGCCATTAGCTTCTGAGCCCACCTTACTATTAATGTCATGCTATATAAAATACAGAAAATCAATTTTTAGAAAAGTAGAATGCTTCATGTATAATAAGCCTTTTCATTTCAACACAGATTTTAAAAAATCAACAATTCAAAATTCAATCATTGTAGGTGACTAAGGGAGCAACAATTATATTTTTGTTATGTATCCTAGCTCTTGAATAAATCAAGCTTACTGAATAAAAATTCACTCGCTTTTCTATTCCTTGATTACTTCTTAGCACATTATTTGAGTGGAAACCTCCTTGGTGGTTCTAAGTCAAATGCGGCAACATGTTCACTAGCTTCTCTGGTTCTTAATGTTGGTCTCCATTTATCTTTGGGTCCAACAACTTTTCTTTGGATAAAGCTTCGCACTCGAGTTTTTTAAGTCTAAAAAAAACCAAATTGTCTCAATTTAAAGAATAAGGCCTTCCTACACTATCGATGTCCCAACCCATTGGTTGTCTATGAAGGTTGTCAACTGGACGGAAGCCCAATTTAATGTGCTAGCCATCCTACTATTCAAAAGCTATCACTCACTGCATTCCCTTGTATGAAATTTTGGCAAGCCCATCTGCTTGATGGCCTATACTTGACAAGCACATTATGGACAACCAAGGCTGTCATTTCTTCGTATCTAAAATGATTTCAATAGATGGCACAAGTTACCCTACGACAAAGAACCCATCGAAGACATCAAAGACAATTAGAGGGATAGCAAAACATGATGGAAGCCTATCCATGTGAAAACGAACAAGGACACAACAAATGTTACTGAGCTCCTAAATCCTAAACCCTAGGCCCTAAAACACTAACCCCCGTATGGTCTAAGCTCACTATGTCACTCCTACAATGGACATGCATGTGGGGATCATATGATTTGTAGCCTTCAATTAGCCCCATTTTTCTTAGAGTTCACTTTGGAATTTGGAAAGAAGATAGAAAGACTTTAAATTAGTTGTAAAGTTGTAACACACTCAAGATGAAAGTCATGAAACATTATGTATATCCTAAAACCATAATTAATATTGTTGTCTTTTCTATTCCCATGTGTTCTCTAAGACTATAACACGTTTAGTTCTAATTTCTTTTGGTACAATTTCCCTAAATCTCAATACCCATTTTGAAAATGTTGTCTTTTTTTTTCAATTCACAACAAATTTGAAGGAGTTTGAAAAAGACCATGGTCAATAAGGGTTTTAAATAGGTTCCCTAGATCCCTTCATTTAGTTTTCCATTATAGAATGTTCACCTAGCGTCCAAACTCCTAAACCCAAACAAACTTCTAGACTCTTTAGGTTTAAAACAACACTACCATACATTATGTGTATTTTATAAGAATAAGGGCATTCTTTCTCTTCTTCTTTTGTCAACTTCACCCTATACATGCATATACATTCATAAGACAAAAAAAAAGACTTGTATTTGTATTTAAACATCATGATCACCCTTTATTTGCCCTAGATGACCTAGAGAAGAACACAAATGCCTAATAGTTTTTAATCAACTTCTAAACCAAACTTCTATAAGACCAAAGGCTTTATTGTTGAATCTAGTTTTGGTTCTAGTGAGGAACAAAATTAGATTACCCTTTTAGTTTGTCTTTTGTAAGAAGAAGGTCAGCCTTTTTCAATGAGGATTGAAGGGGCACTTAACCTTTCCTTGACAAAGTATTTTACACCGGTAAATTTTTGTATTCCCACTAAGTACTTGAAAATTAGAAAATAATTTTTAAAATTTTTTTAAAATATGAATAATGTATATACCTTTAAGATGAAGGTACCCATGGAAGGAATTGCATAGAAAAATTATCTAAGTAGGAGAATGAGAAAAGTGCCAAATCTTAAGAAAGTACATACCTTGATGTTTTAATTAGGGAAAAATAGTAAAAATAAAAAAATACACAAATGAAAACTGTCCATTTGTAACAACTCTATGGAGATGGACATTCACCAAAAGAACCACCAAAATAATACTTGATATGTTTCAAAATGCAAGCAAAAAGAAGCTCACTTTGTAGACTTCCACACCACATAAAATTACTTATTTTTGAAATTCCTTCAGCCATTCGCTATAATTCTACTAGAAGACAATCTCCTCAAAATTTCAACTCAAAATTCGTTTATTTGGGTTCTAAATAGTACTAAAAACCTCTAAACTAATAAGTGTGAAATTGCATCAAGCGCTATTTTTGGATAGTATATTATTTTTGAAAATTATTAAAAAATTAGGCAAGGTCTATAATAGTCACGAGTACCTTTCCTATAAGTCTTAAGTCATTTGGAATCAAAACACAAAAGTCATAGACAAAAATCATATCAATATACAATGTGTGACGCAAAATAGGACAAGTGTTTCTTGCAATTGCCTGATCACCAAAGGAAATGATCCTTTTTATTTTGGTAGCATATGTGGGTTATAAGAACAAGGATACACCCTTTTTATTTGGTTAATATTCCTTTTCTAAGAGTGTTAACACTTTTCATTTTTCTATCATTGGTGCATTTTTCCTTCATAAGAAGAGTACCTAGACTTTTTCCAATGACCTTACACCTTGCCCTATGGAATAATAAGATGTAGAGTAACTTTGTAAGTTTCGAAGTATGTGACCATGTCAATTTGACATGAATGTTGTTACATGAAGTGTTTGATTTAAAGTATACTCATAAAGACCTTAAACTCTCTATACTTTAAGAGTTATCGGTGTTGGTCCATTTTCTAATGGTAATAATTAATGAATAACACTCGTTTTTGCAGAGTAGAATTTGGGTTCTTCTATTTATTTTGACTTCTTAACAACAAAATCCATATAAATCTAACATTTACACAAGGGCAATTCAAGGGAAACCTATTATGTCCATATTATAATATAAAGAGAAGCCCTAGAATTACAAGTTTGTACTAGTTGATCTTGTTGTTAGTATTTAACAACTTACTCTTCATACGTTTTCTATATGGGCGCCTAGATAAATAGGCAATTCTTCCAACGACGGATGTGTTGAAGACAAGGCGCATGCCATTGATCAAAGTAGAGTAGTGGGGACAATTGTTAGGATGGGCTTATAGATGTGTTGCAGTTTCTTGGATGGGCCTTTAAGTGCTGTCGTTCATGTCCACTTTTTCACAAGGACCATCCATGTTCTCACGCGCTCTACCCATTGCCCTCCATCGCTTGTCTTCATGTTAACATGTCCGTTGCTAGATTTTTCCTAACTCACATTTCATCGACCTGGATGGCCATCCCTTTCTAAGCAATGATAGTTGGACTAGTGTAGCTACTATTTACATTGTGCTCTTCAAACAGAACTTCAATTAAATTTTCTAGTGGTATTCATCCATACGATCTTAAAGCAGACTAGTAGGAATATGTGTGGGAGGGTTATTTTGAATAAACACTGAATAAGTGCAAAAAGCCAAGACAAGTCTTTCTTGTATGGGGGCAAGAAACATCAATTGACTTTCAAGGTTTCGTAGACGTCCCCAAAGACTAGAATTCAATCCCACAAGCACATCAAGAACATCACTTAAACTTAGAAAAACAATTGATGTTTTTTGCTCCATACAATACAAAATTGCCTTGACGTTTGTTTTTTGTTTTTTTATGGTAGTTGGCTACTGAGACCAAGCCATAAGTGGATAGGAGGAATCAAACCCAAGACCTCCAAGAACCCAAGTGAGTTCATAGACATTAACCTTATCTATGCTTAGCGACAACTCTAGTGCCAAAACTGATATGGTTTTCATTTTTATGAACTTTGAGGGCCATCCAATTCCATACACTTAGTCCGATTCCAACCATAACCCTCGTTGTGTTCTCAATTTCTTCCTCCATGACTTTGTTTCTGGGGGAGGAAAAGGGGATCACTTTGTCCTAGGGCCAAGGTTGCGAACTTGCTAAGTTTGTCGAAGGAAATAATTTTACCTCCCCTCCGTGGAGACGCCATCACTTAGCGCCTTAGCCTTGGAAGAAACAAGCAGAGGACATATAGTCTGTCCATGGTCCTTCCCTTAGATGGAAGGGCCATCTATTGAAGCGTCAGGCAACGGACGACCCTTTCATCACTATAGTGGATAGTAGTGTCATCTGTCAAATGCATGGACTTTTGTCATTTCTCGCGCATGTCCACAAATGTGGCGAAACCTTGGTCCTCAACCTACTTCACAACTTATTGGCTTTGTTTCTGTTGTTTGGACGGTCTTTCCATCAAGTGGATGGTCTTGACAGTTAGCTTGTCCTCAATGATTGTATATAAATGGCACATACATTGTATTTGTACTTCGAGTCTCTCTTACATTGACAGTGCTCTCTTATCCTAGATTGTAGACAGTGCCTACTTGGGAATGCGAGTGTTTGGAAAGGGGCTCATATTTGTAAGGAGAGGGGACGATTTTTTCATCCCTAAACCCTAAACCCTGACTGTAACCTTGACTATGGCAATGGAGTTTACAATTGAACGGGGTTAACAATGGCGGGTGGTTCCTTAGCTACAAGGAAGGTGCTTGAGTGGTTGGATGAAAGTGTTGAGCCTGAGTTGGGATTGTCACCCGAACCTGGACAAGGCACATCAAAGGCGTTGGTTGCAGATGTGACTAGTCATCCAAGCTTGGGGGAGTCATCAACTAGAAAGAGAGAGCCCTAGCTAAAGCATAAATCGAAAATTGAACAGGCTGAGAAGTGGCCACGACAAGAAGCCACCATAGAGGTGTATGAAATGGCGTTGGATTTTTTTGATCAATTTTCAATACAACAATTGAATGCAACGTACACCTTGCATGGGGAGACTGGTGATGAATGAATTGAAGGCAAGTTGGTGCACATGTTCACTCAAAGAATGCTAGAGGACAAATGGCACGAGGATTGCATGACCCCATACTTTCATAAGTAGCTAGATGACCAATTCCAAGCATGCATCTTCAACCCCACCCATGTTGCTTCAAAATTGAGGGGCTTTGATCTAAACAAAAAACCCTAAAGTGGACCTAAACTAATGTGGCACAAGAAGGTGGAGTGGTGGTGCCATGCAATACATCCATTTTCTAAAAGCAACATGAACAAGTCTCCATGGTGTCAACTAACGCAATCGGAGTCCATCGAGTACGGGGGAGCTAGCCCCATATTATTCTTGGATCGAGATGTGGTTGTGGTTCCCTTATAAGGTCACAATAACCAAATGGGGTATGGAAGGGTGCGTAAAGTCATACTCGAGAATTGTTGACCCATTCCATAGTCAATTGAGTTAGGTGGGAAGTCGACCTTGGACATACATCAACTAAAGAAAAACTGGGAGAGGTTGTCCATCAAGGCCTTGGTTTGTCTTTGTGATGCCCCTCGGGTCATGAAATTTTTTGTAGTAAACAACCAAACCATGGAGTATTATTTGCATTGGTAGAATGGTGGGACTTTGGGGTCCATGTTTACAGTGGACAAGAAAAACACAACCTATTCTGAGATTGGAGAGCTTGCATGCCATGCCTATAGTCAAAGAGAGCAGGCCAAGTAACAGGCCCTACAACTCATAGCGTATAGAACTAATTGCACAAAGCTAGTGTAGGCATTGATTTCCATTGTGGACGCCATACAACAATCTTTGTGACTCGATAATGACATCACACTAGTGAACGTCATGCTTCACTTCCCAAATGATGACGGAAAAACTATGTAGATTGGACTATGTGATTGGGGCATGGCTAGCCACATAAATGAAGAAACTCCTTCCTTGCATGGCTACCCAAGTCAATCCACGTTCAAGGCCATGTGTGCAAAACGTTGGTGGGTGGCTCTTGAATTATTTTATGTTGTTGGCAATCATGGCACTGATTTTTCTCCCACTCGTGCACGTAGAGAGCACACTATCAATATACACACAAATGGATATGTTGTGGGGAAACTTGCACAAAAAATATGGAAGAAGGATTAAAGCAATCTAGAATGATTCTAGATTACATGACATTTGGAACATTTGAAGCAACATTGGAAGAGTTGTGCAAGGAAGATCCTTGAGAAAGGCGCACATTGGCCCATGAAGTAAAACGACTTGGTGGTCCTCCAACATTTTGGCCACCTTCCATTGGTTGCTTAAGCAATCCCTGGCATGAACAAGAGTTGAAGGCAAAATATGAAAACAAGGAGGATTAGACAATGTAGCAGCTTAGTGTAAGGGTGTAGTACTAGGACTTCTTATAGTGTAGGGAAAGTATTTTCCCGGCTCGGATACTACTTAACTATCTAGATGTACTCACTTCTTTTCCTTTGCAAATATAAATAAATGTTTTTTCATTCAGTTGAACTGAAGTAATATTTCATGCAACAGCTTTGTTCTCAATTGTAGAGTTCATCCTTGTGGTTTTCCCCCCTGTCACCACAATCCCCAAGTAGGCAATCCGTCCACCCATTGTAGATGGACTGCTTGTTAGGTCCAAGTCGTCATTGTGGTCATCGCTCAAAGCGTTCGTGGACGTCGCCTCAAAGAGGTCCACCTCGCTACACGATAATCACCTTGACAAAGTGAGTTTGTCCAAGCTATCCATCCCCACATTGCCTCAATTGGTTCTATCTCCAATGGTCCATCCATTGTGGACTGTCATGGTTGTGTGGATAGTTCTCCTTTGCCCTAAATCCTTAAAGCCAAAGCTGAGGAGTTCATCCCTTGATGATCATTCACAAAGGTTGTCCATGTTGTTCATCCGTGGAGACAATAGATCTAAGTCAGTCGACAATGGTTCATCCCTATTGTCAATCGAATCCACAAGAAATAGTGGCAAAGTGGATCAAGGCCATATTCATTATATTGAGACTTTTCATAGATTTTGAGATAGAATGCTAGTTATTGAAAATTCATTTAAAAAAATAGTAATGGAAACCAAAAATAAATAATGCTCAAATAGTAATCTTGTAATGAAACTAAAAGTTGGTGTTGTTAGTTATTTATAAAAAATTACTAGTAAAGAGATAAAGCGATTTATCTTTGAGTCGAGGATAAAAATGAGACTACAAAAGGTCTCAATATAATGAATATGGCCTTGATCGTCTATTAGTTCGTTGGTATATAAGGTTGTCTTTGGGTTATCAAGAACACCTTTCCTTGTTGTTCCTTGGTCTTCCAGCCTAGTTAGTGTACAACCATTGTGTTAGAACTAAGTGCAAGAAGAGCTACTTGGAAAAGCACTTGTTGTGTGAGCAATCTGCGATTCTTCTACAATACCCTACATACATTTACAGTACTAATCTTATGGTTTGTTGTGTCATCGTGCTAAAGCCTGGGAATAGGAAATACTTACAATAGAAAGGCCCTGGAAGATGTGGGAACCATGGTATACTAAAGAACCAAAGGGCAAAATGGTGTTGTCACAAGATGAAAACTTAGAATGTACTAGATTAGTGTAAAATAGAACTATCATAGTATGGAATTTTTCAAAATCTTCACTAGGCAAACATAATTAGAATCCACTTAGCTGAAACATTATATTAAGGTTGAGAAGATGACCCAGGTGTTCCGTAACCAAATCCAGGACAAATCCAAAATCCGAAAACTTGGATATTGACAACCTACATCCTAGAGTTCTGGTCTCGGAATCTAGGGAGCCGTTGTGGTAAACGATCGCTTACTGGGAACAATTGGTAGAATGACAGGTACTTAACCCCCGCCACCTTCATTTCTCTTCCCTCTTTCTTCCATAGATGTTTGAGTTCATGTAGTTGAGTGAAAGAATGGTGAGTTAGCAATCGTTCTAGGAGTTGAGGATTGTCCTTCCCCACCAGATCCAAACTTAGTTCCGGTTCTCGATGGTGGAGGGAGGTATTGGTAAACCCTTAGTCACTGCATGGATGGTCTATCCTACCATTCCGGAAAGACAGAGTGACCAGTCGCAATTAGAAGACAACTTGAGCACCATTGGGTGTGTTGGCCTATTCTTTAGGCCATGGACCTTGAAAAGTGAACGAATGATTCAGGAGCTTATTGTAACTAGGAGTTCTGAATCAATATGAGTTGACAGTGAGGGGTCGACTTGGAACCTGGACAGATGAACTTTGGGTGAAAGTCTATGGATTCCGAAGAAAGGATCCAGATTAGCCTCCCAAACTAATAAATTCACGGCCGGAAAGTTTAGGAATGTAGCTCATGCTAAGGAGGGGTATGCCATTAGTGACTATCTAGATGGAAGGCAGAAAAGGATCTTGGAATTCCTTATTCTGATCTTGTATCTGGAAAAGCCTACCCGGGTTACGGTCATAGTAGCCAACACCATCTTTGGTGAAATGGAAGGTAGACCGGTCCATTGAAGAAAGATCATTGCAGTAGTAGTGTCTAAACTCGCTACCCATTGGGGAAAAACCAAGACTAGTCCTATCAGTCCTTACATGTTCCACCTATATCACCATGAAGAGCTTTTGAGTAGTGCAGAGATGATAGAATACAACACCGGATCCACTATCTTGCATTACGGTCTCACAAACGAAGTTGAGGTAGAGTAGCCACAGGGTTGACAGGACGTTCGGACGTCTAGACGCGGTCGCGGCCGCGGGGTCCACAACGTCTGATGACAAGCTGACTAGTGGATGTTCCCGCCGTCTGCCTGGACCGTCCGCCTGTCCACCCCGCCCATTCGTCGCTGACCGTCCACCCCGACCGTCCGCCCCGATCAACGGTTCAGTCCGACCGTCCGCCCCGAAGGTCCGCCCAAACCCCTGACCGTCCGCCCTGACCGACTGGTCTACCTCGACCGCCATGTCCTCCCCGTCCGCTGCCCCGACCACCCCGACCACATTCACAAATTGTCTCTATGTCTTTATAGAATTCTAGATGAAAATCATAAAAATCAAAACAAGGAAGTTCTACACCCCTAATATTACTCTACTTTAAATTTGTAGGGAAGTAACCTTTGATTTCCCTAAATTTGTAATTAAAAAAAAAGAAAAAAAACCCCATAAATTTCACCTCCAAACCCTCGATAGAGAATTTAGAATTGGGCATTCATTTCTTAAAAATTTAGTGACAGAGAACCTTGATGGGGAGTTCTTTTTCCTATTCAAATGAAATTCATGGACATAGAGATAGGGATTGCCCTTAGTCCCTTACAAAGGATGCTATTAGAAGCTAAAACAAAAGTAAAATTTGAAGACGAAATTGCTCAAAATTTTCCAATTATGGCAATTTATTGAAGGAAATTGTCAAAGATTACATGAAAACAAAATCATGAATATGTCATATGTGTAATGTGTTAATGTGGCATTACATATCCTATATGTGCATGAATGTCAAAATTGGAAATATTACTAATTTACTATAAGTTTAACCCCTAAAGGACCAAATGTTGATTTTGGCAACGGATTGATTTTGGGCAGGTGCATCCGTGCATGTGAGTGGAGATTTCCATATTTTGGGCTGAAATTTTAATACAATGTGGGGACAAGGAATATCTTTCATATGCACAAATTTCATGACAATTGAAAATATGAGTCAAAAGTTATTGCATAATATGTTGTTTGTTTCTCAACTTGGGCAATCCAAGCACATTCGAAAAATTTACTTTTTTTAAAAATAAAAATTTTAAATTTGTTCTTCGGATTTAGATGCACTCAAAAAGCTTTGAAGCATTGCATTTCAATAGTTGAGATGAAAGTTATGAGGCTTTTTAGTTTGTAGGTAGTTATGGAATCCCTACACCAAAAATAACTTTGAAGTCCTTTAAGTTATTGAGATTTTAGTAGTTTTGAAAAAAAATAATGTGATTGGATGTAGATTGTTTATAACAACAATTCCACCATTTGCATTGGAATTTTTTAATTTTTTAATTAATTTATTAACAATTTAGTATTTTGAATCATTCTCTATTTCTTTCTACTTACTATTTTTTTCCTATATGTTGTACAACTCCAAATGATTTGAAAATTTTCATGTATGTAGCCAACTTGCCTTGAAGAATGATTCCAAAGAAGCACAACCATTTTGGACATTTTCTAATAATAATTTGACCTTGTGAAGTGGAGCTGCTTGGTTTTTTGCGGGGCCAAAAAAAAGATCTTCACCATTTCAAACGCTAATATCTTGCAATCTACATGGTGGAAATTTCTGAAATTTTTTCCACATATTATCAAACTAGAGTATTACAAGATCCTATGGTTACATGTGTCAAAAAATGATATTTTTCTAAAATTTGGTGCTTGTAGTAGAAATGGTAGTTTTAGAGTATTTTTGGTGAGAGTATAGTCAAGGAACTTTAGGGGTTAAAACAATTTTTATCATTAACGGAGGAAAATTGTCAATTTTGAAGCTCTATGACATTCAATAAAAAATAAATAAATAAATATTCCTTGGTCAATCGACCATCTTGTTTGCCCTTAATCTTCAAGTTATTTTAAATTTCCCATCCTTAAAAATGAAATGAGGATTGTAAAAAACTTAACGTGTATAAATTATAATATTATACTAATTTTGTTTATGCTTCTACAAATTTTAAGAAGATTTCTTTTTATGTTCAATTGTCCACACCACATATTTGTAAACATTTTCCTAATTTTCTTCGACAGTTTTGAAGAAAAATTCTATGAAAATATATTATTCATAGCCTCATAGGCATTATTTTTTTATTTCATTTTCTTGCATGTTTGAATAAATTTTGATCTCATTTAGAGTTTGACCAACAAGATTTCATTTGTGTTTCATTGCTATCCTTTTTCTAATTTAAAATTTCTTACGAAATATTTTTGTACCTTCAATTTTCGCATCGTTATCCACATTTTTTGAAATATGAGTATGTACATCATCAAAACTTAAATAAATAAATAAAATTGTTTATATTTTCTATTTAAAAATGTCTCAATCAATACAAATACAAACATAACAAACAATTCAAAATGTATTCAATTACATATATATTGCCATACACTGTTGATTCAAAACTTGCAATATACTATATGGTGTGCACACTTGGCTAATTGCACACATCATTACATTTAAGTTCAACTCTATATTCCTCAAGTAATTCTACATGTCTATACAACCTATTGAAATACTAATATTACTATAATAATCATCTAATATGAATGACGAAAATGTTCATCTGGAATTGGCCAACGGTATGTACCACAAAACCGATGTACAACATGGGCCAAACTATGATGTTCATTATCACCCGGTAAACAGAGGCGGTTCAGGTAAAGATCAAACACCCTTCCGAATTCGTGAAACTGGAATTTGGTCATATGAGGTGTTTCACGTTGCAACTCGAAATACGCCTATGTCATGCACTCCGCATTGATCTTTTGAGCAAGTTTTCCAACCGCATATGCTTCCGATTTGCGTGAATACATCGGAATGATTCCCACGTCTGCACCTGCTTTATGCACATATGCAATCTCTAGATCCACCCACCATCTTTTTTGCAAAGCCTCTATCTTCTCTTTTTCAGATGTAAACGTGTACAAGGATTTCATTGGTTCAATAGCTAAGGTGGTCATTCCCCAATCGCAGACTCCAATGTACACACGTGACTCGTCCTCCGGAAAATGAAACATAATGTTGTCCGAAGAAAGATCATTGTGCAAATGCCCAGCAATATGCACTGCATTCATTATATGCACCAACGCCCATGCAAGCTCTATACGCTTCTTTCGAAATCGCCTTAGACGGTGAGCTTTTACAACCTCCTCCTCAGTGGGATTCGAGTGCATCAATCGAATTTATATGTTGTCTGGATAATCATTATCCATGTTCAACATTTGACGCAAAGTTCCACTGTTCCACCAATACGCATAGCCTTCATACGACCTTGCGTGCACCGCAACAAATCGTATCACTCCCGCATGTGGAATTCAAATGGCCATTGACTCGTTTTGATGTTCCAACTTTGCCAGTTCGGGTCGAGAGCGGTAGTGATTGGACTTCTTCACTGCAAACTCCCAATAGGGAAGTATTCCTGGACATCCTTCGATCCGAACCTTTTGAATCATTGCATATCCACCTTGCATTGTCTTGTTGTCAACGGAAATCACTTGTGCCGTATCTGGAAGTGCTATCAGATGGCATTTGTTCCTCTGCGCTTCTACAACTCCATCATTGCTTTTCCACCAAGCAATTGAACCGATTCGATTGTGATTTTTAGTGAATGGAGCACACAGACTCCTAAACAAGTCCACCTTCAAAACCACTTCCTCAAATCCAGCGTCGTTTGGTCTATATTCCGTACCATATTTTTCCAAGATAACCTTTGAATTCCACAACGTGTCGTGCACCTTGTTGTTCAAGCATTTGTTGAAACTGTTCTTCTCTGTCTCTTCCCACCAATCCGGAACGTTCAATGCATTCAACAACATCTGCCTCATATCTATCTTGAATTTAGGCACACACTCCTCCTGATACTGGATGTATTTACTGTCTAAAGACAATGTTGTTT